>WAAD01037425.1:66037-81834 GCA_013389945.1 Fregata magnificens
AAGAGTTGAACCTGAATGTGCAGGAAGTTATTGTTAACTGTTGCTGTGAACCACTGTCCTTGTGCAGTGCAAGGCAAAACAGCCAGGCAAAGTCTCTTCTGACAAACATCAGCAACTTAGCACACCAGTGTGCCTACCACTGCCTGCCAGATGTTGAAATATATGTTCACAATTCTGCAGTGACCTCTGAGGATATCTCCACTCAAGCCCCATCCTCTGTGGATGACTTGAGCCAGCACACACTCACTGCCTCCTCCCTGGACTTCCTAAAGTCTCAGTCGAAGCTAATGGCCACAGTGGCATGTCTAAGTGCATCTAATATACAGAAAATTCCCAAATCAAGTTTATCTTGGATGGAATTTCGGGGCAAACGGGAAGTGCCCTTAAGTTTGGAACAGATTTCCAGGGAGTGTGAGGCATTGTTGAAGGAGTTCCCAATATTGGAACGATTTCTTCTTGCTATGTTTGAGCCACTTCAGAATCAGCAAGAGGAGGGTAGCAGTTTGGCTACTGTCTTCTCTGGCAAGACATACATATCTCTGGTTCTCCTGGGATTGCATTCCACCACAGCTGTTAAGGTATTAATGGGAGTCTTTGAACAAGCTCTTGCTGCAAAGGATTGGGACAGAGCTCTACAAGTCTTGGATCTGTACGGTCAGGATGTGGAGGAGCTGGTCAATGTGAAGGATGCTGTGCTGAGCTGTGCAACTGCTGAAGGTAAGGATTAGGTCAGGCTTTTTTCCCTTCATCTTTTTCTTTTTTTCTTTTTTTATGAAGAATACAGCCTGGATCAGGAGGTGGAAACTAAAGTAGTGGTCCTTGGGCAAATCCAAAGACGGAAACAGATCCTTTCCCTTCCTTCATCCTAAATTTGCTTTCTCTGATGGAGTAGTGTCTGTTTTGCAAATGTGCAAATCCTGACCAATTTAGTACAAGAGAACTGGAATGCATCCGTGGTGTTATTTTTATGTGAAGAGCTGAATACATCAGGAGACATTAATCATAGTACTGTTAGTAGAACATCTCTTACAGCAGTGTCGTTGTCATACATGGATGACACATCCTGTGAAAGGAGGTGCCTTTTGGAGTCTAAAGATAGTAAGTATCCCATGCTAACTTTGGTTACTTCTGAGAATCTGATGGTTGGGATGAGTCTTGCATCGATTTTTCAGCACTGTACTGTTCCTTTTGGTGATGCGATCTAGTGAGGATGAAGATTTTTTTTTTTTTTTATTTTCCAAATTATAGAAACTGAGTTTCAAACTAGTGGTTTGTTTCCTCCACAGATAAGGATGGTTGGCAATACTTGTTTCTGGTAAAAAATGCAACGTTGAGAAGTAGGCTGGCCCTGCGTTGTCTGGACAAATGGCCTCTTGATGCCTGTTTGGAAATCCTAGCTTATTGCATTTCTGATTTGGGCATAACTGATGAACTAAAAGCCAGTCTGCAGAGCAGGAAGAAAGAACTTCAGGTTTATCAAAAGGTACAAAGTAATTCTTCAAGTAGCTGGTGAGATGAAATAGGCAGCGGGGAGCAAATATGCTTGCTCTTTGAAAAAGTTTTAGCCCTTCATTCTTTTTTTGATCATCATAGCTTTTCAAATCTTTCATCCAAAACAGTTCATGTGTTTTCAGTGCTGTAGTATCCAATTAACACTCTGCTTCCATCCTTCATAACTTTCCCACTCTCCTATTAACATTCAGGTCTGTAAACACGATTAGATGTAAATATTTGTGTGAGTCTGCTTTTTTGCAAAGTATTTGTTTTTCCATTCTAAATAGTTGCTAGAGCCTCTGGAAGCTTTCCATGGCAATTCATCATTTTATAAGCCTGAGAGGTGCAGATGTACCTAGGCATGGTGTACAAGACTAGTGGTCCAATAAGCATGTTTGTATTGCAGTCAGTTCTTCTAACTGCAGGGTTTTGCAAATACCCAAGTTAAGTCACACTAGCTGGCCTGGAGATCAGCACAGCCTGAAAAGGCAAACAGAGCAAAAAAAGGAGCCATAAATCCCTGCTGAGCTCTGTCTGGTGGTGGTTCTGCTAACTGACAGTTAGCTCAGTTGTCTCTCTGTTAGTGCCAGCAATGTCTGCAGTATACATGTACTTTTTAATCCATAATTATTGCCACCTAGTCTTTTAAAAACCTTCCCTTATAAACATGCTTTGTAGACTCATACCTCTGAGAAAATTGCATGGTCTTTTTTGGAGTGCAAGTGCATTACAACATCCCAGAAAAGGGCTAGAGATACATGTGGGTCTCCTTTTTGACTTTTTTTCTTTGTATGAAGTAGCTCTTGATGTGATCAGCTCAGCTGTTCTCTTAGACTTAATGATTGTTGTAGATAAAGCTTTTAAAATTTGTGCACCCTGATATTAACTTTTTCAGATTTTGAATGTGCAAAATGAACCATTGTGGAGTGACTGGCAGGATCTGAAAAAAGCCTGCACTGATGACCCCCAGGCTGTCATGAATATCATTCTGAAAGCAAAGGTTAGGCATCGTCATGTGAATTTTGTTGAATTAGAATGCATTAAACTTTGAATAGATAAATTTGTTGAAATAGCATCTTAAAACACTGAGCAATGGAGATTACCTTGGCAGGAAGGATTCCTTTATTCACTTCTGTGCTACAGAAACAAATACAGATCTGTGTTTAATGTCAAGATTTACATGTAGTTAATAATCCCAAAGTTTAAGTTATAACTCTGAGATACAGCCTGTTCTTTTCTGTTAGAATTTTGAAGACTTTAATAGCATGGCTTTTGGCATAATGCAGGCTTGATTATTATAGAAGTATTAATACTGTAGATCTGTCTGGCTTTAAAAGTGTCTCTCTAAAAAGCCAACTTGCTTACTGTGAGATGAGAAGGTATTCTCAGTGCAGGCTGTGACTGACAAAATTGTCTATCGTCATCTTCCCCTTGTAATTATTTACTTCTTGCATGTGGGAGAGGAGTCTAAGCTACAGAATTTCTTGAGAAGTTGATCAGAACTTTGGGAGAAACAGCCGTATCAGAGAGGATAGAGTTGGTCCTTCTTTTTTTTTTTTTTTACTTTTTTTTTAATTCTTTAGGATTATGAGTTGTGTGAGGAATGGGGGTACTTGTATCCTGTCCCAAGAGAAGACCTGATCAACCTTCACCGTGAGCACCTTCTCCACTTACTGGAGATGGGAGACATGGAAAAAGCATTGCAGGTAATAGCAAGACTCTTTCAGCCTTACATCCATAGGTCAAATAAGTTGAGAACTGTTTTCTTTGCCTTCTTCATGTGCGTTTCATGGCCTTTTTGGTTCCTCTCTTAAGAGATGCTATTTGCTTAGATATGCTTTCAGGATCCTGGCTCTCCCCTGTTCCACTTAAGTGAAAATCCAGCTTGGCAATCTGGTTGTTGGGCCTAATAGCATAAATGTCACTTTACATGGAAATACAAGGCCCCTTTTATTTGAAAAACCATAATGAGGCATTTCTGTGCTGCTTAAGCAGAACCAGAAGTGAAACTAATAACAGGAATTGGTCAGTTGTGCTTCAGTGCCCAAGTTAATGAGGCATGAATTCTTGTGGTTTTAATAATTATGAAGCTGTTGCTAATAACAGAGCATAAAATAAAGTGCAGGCTCTTTCAAACTACATAACTTTGAAAATATCCTGGAAGCAAAGTGGAGACTTCTGATCACTACACCTTCTGTCCCATTCCTTGCTTAATTTTTTGCTTACTTTAAATTTAAAATGATTTTAATTAATAAATGAAATAAAAACATAAATAATTATATTATTACATTATTAATAAAAATAAATATACAATGAGTAGTCTATAAATGGATTATCTAAATCATCCTTACTATGTAAGACACTTGTGCAAGTTAATTTGCTTGTTGGACCATTGTAGGGTAATAATCTGTCATGGACTGCCTGTTAGAAAGGCTACTTTCCAGGAATGTAGTAGGGATTCACTCTATTTTGTTTGTGTAGCTTTTACAAAGAATTGAAGACCCTGGTATTTGCCTTGCCATCAGCGAACAGTCCCTTGACCAGCACCCAAACTTGGCAGCCTCTCACTTCTTGGCCGATTACCTCACAGCTCACTTCTACGCGAATCTGACAACAGCACGCCGTAATGAAATCCAGGCACTCTATATGGGATCAAAGGTGAGTAAAGTTCCTGCGTTGTGGGATTAATGGTAATAAATAATTATATAAGTAATTTTATAATATGTGATATATACATAATAGATAAAGTCTGTAGATTTTTTTCAGAGAATTCTCACCATATCAGGTCTACGATCCTGAGTTTTAGGATCCAAAGGAAAGTTAAAGATGGCTTAAAACTTCTCTTCCCCTTCTCCATCTTTGCAGTTCCTATATTATGAGGTGGTTGTAGCTCCCAATATGAACAGACCAGTCTTCTGTTTGAGCTGTAGGGAGTGGAGGAACACACAGACTAAAAGAGGGTGGGGGTGGAATAAAATATAATTGTGGTGTTTATCAGGACAGTTGCTGTCTTTGTCCCAAGTGAAAAAGAAAGCATCCTCAACTTACTCTTTGTGTCAGTAACACCAGGTGTCCCACGTATGCCCACCTGTATGGTGGTCTTTGACACTTAAAGGGCATGTTTCTCCAAAGTGCCTTCCAAAGGTAGGCAGTATCACTCCTCTTTTTGGATGGCCATTGCCTTTGCAGAAGTCAAACAGGTTCTGTGCTCAACCTGGGAATAGATGCATTAACTAGTAGCTTACCTTAGTCAGATGCATTATATGTAAACAAAATGCAGTGCTTTTGGAAGTGTCTATTTTGTTGTAGGACTACAAATAGCAGCTTGTTCCAGTGTATGCCATGACAGTAATTTGCTGAGCTTCCTGTTTCCTTACATGTCCCTTTTGAAGACATAATTTAATTTGGAAAGTGTCCATATTAACTGCCCAGCTTTAGGAGAATTGCTCTTATTTTCTCCTCTCGATGTTTCCTCAAATGATGGAAGGATAAGGATTGGGCTAATATTCTTTTTATAAGCTTATTTTAATAAGAGAATGTTCTCTACCCTGCTACAACATATTTTTCATAGGGTCACAAAATGACGTGAGGCAGTGTTTTATGGAATGGGAAAGTGGAAGCTAAGTAATTTCTGCAAATCCACTCAGTAATTCTGTAACCGAAGTAGGAATAAGTCTGAAAAGTCCCACCTCCATTTTTTTTTGGCCTCTATGTGTTATTCCATTCTCTGCATAAGCTACTGTGCTAGTCTCTTGTCTTTAACCTCACAGAAACACAGATTTGAAGGTGTATACTTTTAACATATGCTTTTTTCCTTGTGTCTCAGGTGCTGCTGACTCTGCCTGAGCTCTCCCGTGTTAATTACTTCCACCTCTCCTCCAGGCCACTGCTCATGCTGGAACAGCTCCTCATGAATATGAAGGTGGACTGGGTAGCTGTCACTGTGCAGACACTGCACCAACTCTTAGCTGGACAGGAAATTGGTTTTACAGTAGAAGACATTGACAATTTGCTCTCCAAGTATGCAGAAAAAGCTCTCAACTTCCCTTTCGCATTAAAAGAAAAGAGATCAGGTGACTGGCTGTGAGAATGCTGTTTTTCACTTGGCAAAGAAGGGCCAATTTCCCCCCAGAATCATTTCACCAATTGTGCCACAACATTTTCAGACGTGTGCCTCCAGACTCCCTCTAGCCCAGAATATGTTCTAAGTCTTTGCCTTTCTTGTAAATAGATGTTCTCAAGGACCAACAGCTTCAAAAGTTTCTTGGACTTTCCTCTGTTGCTCCTTTTTGGGGTCTCTTTTCTTATATGATATTGTTCAATTTTATTTCATTCCTGTTTAATGCAAAGTCACTGGCGACTTAAGCAGTTCTAAAACCTGCAGCCAACCGCGTCTTCCCCCAAATAGAATGGGGATTTAATCTTCCATAGTCTTTCCTCCTACCAGAGTCCTGTTCCTTTTTTCATATAAAAGACTTTTAAACTTGTAGTTCTATTTAACATTCTCAGCACGGTTCTCCTTTCTGGTTTGCCAATCCCTTCTCATCCATGTTGTCTTTGATTCTCCTGCATTTGGCACTCTCCTTTCAGGGTTTTAGAACTGGAACAGCAGAGGGTGCTGCAGAACAAGTCCAGTGCTTTTGTTTCACTGTATTAAAAGCGCATGGCATGTGTACCTATCTGTATCTATTTATACCTGCAGATATGGTACCAACTTGCTTTATGCCGACTTCCAAATGTTGACTTCATTTCATGATTTAAAGATGCAGCTCTTGCTAACATAATGCATCAGACTTGTCTACGTTTTCTTGCCAAATGACCTATAACTTTGCAAGTATGTTCCTTCCACTGCGATGTGAAGCATTTAATGTTTGCCATGAGACACTTTGTGTCAACTAATTGTTTTCACATCTGATACTTATTCTCTGCTGTATTATTCCTGTCCCTATCAGTAGTCCGTTGCTTTGATAAGGATCTCTTTCTCTGTGTTTTAGGTAATTGAATTTTATACAGTTTTGCATGAATTGTTGTGAGCTAATTTTCATGAAAACATAGTAATTTGTAATTACATAGGTAGTCCTGTTTTGTGCTGACATTCTTACATACTCTTGTGAATGGATTCGTCTAATCTTCTTAAAAACAGGTAGATGTAGGGGCGGTATTGTTCTCTGATTTTTATTTTTTTTTCCTTTCCTTTGTCCTAGATTCTCTGATACGTATCCAAGAAAGTCTCAATCAGGTATTGGAGTGTGAAGCACAGGCTAAATCGGGATCATTGGAACTATCTCCTGTCAGCTTTACTGGTAAGATTAAGACCTTGGTGCCCTTTTCTTTCAACCTGTTCTTATTTGTTTTATCCTCTATGTATGTGTCCCACCACTTAATAGTAACCCGGGTCACATTTAATGCAGGTTAGTAGGTCTCTACGGTTAGGTGCTTTGGGCCCAGTTAAAAGACAACTTAAAGGGGAACAAGAAGTGTATGGCTTTGTTTTGATTTTTTGGTAGGTATCTACAAGATGTCTGAAAACTCAGCACAAAACCTTTCCATTCCAGACCCTACAGAAAAAAACAAGCCTGAACAGACCATAGGAAACAGGACTACATCTGCAGGAAAAAAATAACTACCTCTTTGCCACAGCTAGGTTGCTAGTGGATTAATGGTACTGCAGTTTAATCTTCCTGTGTCTTGATTCCTGTACTCTCTCTCTGGGTATATAGGCAGAGCTTGTCTGGAAGCCCATCACTGTGGTACTTCTCCCTGTCTTCCTATTCTTTGCTCAGTAACTTTTTTTCTTCTGGATCTTAACTTTGATTTTACAGTAGAAATCTCATTCGTGTTGTATTTTTTTTCGTCACTCTTTTGGTCCTTGAATTTTTTTTTTTTTCCTAGGATCCCTCTGTGACCTGAGGGAAATAGCATACCTTGTATTGTCGCAGAGGCTCCACTCACAGTCCTCAAACACAAATAAATAGAAGCAAAATAATTTAAGCCAAAACAACTGAAGACTCTTTGTGGCTTTAAAAACAACCACAAATCCTTCTATAGGTTCCGTTCAGCATCTAATGCAAGAGATGCACTCTTTGGAGGATATATATTGTGAGAGATGCACAGTCTGTGCTCTCAGGGAATGACTAGCAAAGGATATCCTTAGACGTCCAAGGCTGGTAATTCTCAGTAAGTGATGGGCCTGAACTAGAGCTGCACAATGATATCCTGATCTACAGTTTAGGGTGTCTGAACTGTTCTCTGGTTCTGTATCCTGAAGTGAAGACTCTTCTTGTTCTGCCTACATGAAGTGACAGCAGCATCTTGGATTGGGCTGTGTAGCTCTTCAGTTTTTCTTGTAATGGTCAGCTTAATATCTGTATGTTGTTACAAAACTTGAATGCATTGTCCTCTAATGTTCCTTTGCAATCCAGTATCTACTTGGATGAGCATGAGTTAGCTTTATTGGAATGGAGATTTTTTTTTCTTTTTCAGTTCAGTATTCATGTACACAGAAGGTGGCTTGCAGGGCTGCAATGACGCGTTGAACTTTTTAATTAGCCTGTAGCGTAACTGGCTCACATTGTATAAACTAAAAGCCTATCTAACACTGTAAACTTGATTCACTGAGTATTTCATTGGCAAGGTCAAAGATCCTGAAGGCCAAAGACTTAAACTCCTGCCTCTTTGAACTGATTTCTCCACAGCAGATAGAATCATTAAGGTTGGAAAAGACCTCTAAGATCATCAAGTCCAACTGTCAACTAACACCACCATGACTCCTAAACTAGGCCCTGGAGTGCCACGTCTACACCTTTTTTGAACGCCTCCAGGGTTGACGACTCCACCACCTCTCTGGGCAGCCTGTTCCAATGCCTAACCACTCTTTCGGTAAAGAAATTCTTCCTGATGTCCAGTCTAAACCTCCCCTGGGGCAACTTGAGGCCATTTCCTCTCGTCCTATCGCTAGTTTCTTGGGAGAAGGGCCCAAGACCCGCTTCACTACAACCTCCTTTCAGGTAGTTGTAGAGAGCGATAAGGTCTCCCCTCAGCCTCCTCTTCTCCAAGCTAAACAGCCCCAGTTCTCTCAGCTGCTCCTCATGAGACTTGTTTTCTAGACCCCTCACCAGCTTCGTTGCCCTTCTCTGGACACACTCCAGCACCTCAGTGTCCTTCTTGTACTGAGGGGCCCAAAACTGAACACAGTACTCGAGGTGCGGCCTCACCAGTGCCGAGTACAGGGGCACGATCACTTCCCTACTCCTGCTGGTCACACTATTCCTGATACAAGCCAGGATGCCGTTGGCCTTCTTGGCCACCTGGGCACACTGCCGGCTCATGTTCAGCCGGCTGTCGACCAGCACCCCCAGGTCCTTTTCCGCCGGGCAGCTTTCCAGCCACTCTGCCTCAAGCCTGTAGCGTTGCATGGGGTTGTTGTGATCAAAGTGCAGGACCTGGCACTTGGCCTTGTTAAACCTCATACAGATGGCCTCGGCCCATCGATCCAGCCTATCCAGATCCCTCTGCAGGGCCTTCTTTCCCTCGAGCAGATCGACACTCCTGCCCAACTTGGTATCATCTGCAAACTTGCTGAGGGCGCACTCAATCCCCTCATCCAGATCATTGATGAAGACGTTAAACAAAACCGGCCCCAGAACTGAGCCCTGGGGAACACCGCTCGTGACCGGCTGCCAACTGGATTTCACTCCATTCACCACCACTCTCTGGGCTCGGCCATCCAGCCAGTTTTTTACCCAGTGATGAGTATGCTCATCCAAGCCATGAGATTGTAAAGGAGGCCAGAAGAGGGAGGGATATGCTGTTGCTAGCCATACCACATCTCTGCTGACGTAACAAAGAAAAGTCTCAGTCTTCAGGAATGTCAACACTGGGTATCCTTAAGATTATATTTTATGCTATATCGCTTTTTGGTATCCATATACTAGGGTATTTTTTTAATTCCTCCTCTAAGTCTGCTTATGATACAAGAACAGATGTTGACAAGTTGTGTTATACTTCTGTAATTGTTATGGTAAAGGTCTGTTAATAGGTATGTACTCTTGCTTATCAGTATTGAAATACTGTAAGTTTACAATCTTACAATTTTGGCTTAAAGCATATATATTCCTTACACAATATTATTCTGCCATGCCTGATTGAAAGATAATGGTAGTCATCTTGTGAGCCAGAAAGATCTTATAACCTCAGTAAGCCTGTAGTGTTTTCTGGTATTCAAGACTCCCTTAAACAGCTTAAATCCAGTTCCATGGTTTTCTTGGCCTGGCTCTTTTTAAGGTGTCACCATATCTGCAAACCCCAGAGACAGAAGTCTGCAGCAGAATTTGTTTCCTCAAGAATTTGTGCCTCCTGCGAAGCCACCACCAAAGCAGCAATGGATACCTGATGATACTGAAACGATATGTATGGTTTGCAAAACCGAACGCTTTACTATGGTAAGGAGCAAAAACGAAGTACAGACATTCCTAGAATCGTGGCTTTAATATGAACACTTGCCCATAGTCTGTTTCCTAAGAGACACTAGCTACTTCAGCAAGTTTGTCTGCATCAGTCTAGGCCTGACAAGACTGCCAGTCCTTTGATATTTAACCATTAGTTTCTATTTAGTGTGGTTGAGGAGACTGGCAACAGTTAGCTCCCTGCAGAGTCCTGTTAAGTGATAGAGCCTAAAGAGGAAATCTGGTCATCAGAGAGGAGACAACTATGAGATCTCAAAAATGTGTAATAATAGCAGTATTAATATTTCAGAAGGCTGTCTAGTTGACTGTGCTGGCAAGAAATAACATGAGCATCATATAATTCAGATTACTAATACAGAAAATGTAATCTTTGCCGTTGGTTACACTTTTCTAAAACCTGTTGTTTCATAGAGTACTTTAGCAACTGCATTGGTGCTCTAAGGGAGAAGATTAATTTTGAGTTTTGCAGGTATGCTGGCAGTCTATTAGCTTCTATTGCTTAGAAACAGTACTGTTTTCTCAAAGTATCTGTTGCTTTTGAATTTGTTAATTACTAAGATGGTGTCGGAAAGACAGTCTACAGCTTCTGACTTTTCCAAGAGATGATCTAATTAGTGCTGTGATCAGATTTGGGAAATTTAAATACTGGAAAGCCCAAGACTGCAGCAAACGTGTTTTAAATACCTGCCGCTAGGGTTTGGCGTTTGGCTTTTTTTTTCTTTGCCATGCCCTCTCCAGAAAGGAATTTTAACAGCGAGAAACAATCATTGTATAGTTCCGAAAAGCCTTATCACATGTGGTGTTTCCTCTCTTCAAATGGAGCAAGTTTACTCATGAGTGAAAGCAGATATAGGAGAGGACTTCAGTAAATTCTTTCTGTTGCTCATCTGTGACCTCTTTTGCATAGTTTAACAGGCGCCATCACTGCAGGCGCTGCGGCAGGTTGGTGTGCAGTTCTTGCTCCACCAAGAAAATGGCGGTAGAAGCTTGCAGAGAAAATCTGTCTCGTGTATGTGATCAGTGCTATAGCTACTGCAACAGAGAACATCTGCCTGGCTTGATACAAGACACAAGCATGTAAGTCCTTCCATTCTAGTTCTCCTCAATTTCATGTACACAGCAGAGTACATGAATGGAATGAGAGAGAAATAAGCATTTTGGTTTACCTGGATAATATAATAATAACATCAGCTTTTTGGCCTCCAGCTGTTGGGATTTTCAGGTTTGATAGGTGTGGGGATATTCCTTATGCCTTGGTTTACTTTTCATATTAGAAAGAACACTGGAGAGCCAGGCAACAAAGTCCTTAATTCTTTAAGCATCAATTGATCATTAAACCTAAGAATTGAATGCTTTGATGCAAAACATATTCAGCACAAACTACTACAGTGTGACAAAGTTTCTTGCAGTTTACTCGGCTCCTGGATTGACATCACATGTTGACTAACTCTGCTGAACATATCAGTGTTTTAATGTTATTCCATAATCCCTTGATTACGACTCCTTGAACCCTTGGGAACTCAAAAGCAAGTTCATGATTAGATAGGCTTTGAAACTGCCCTTAATAAAAGGGGCAGCTGTGATGACAGATTTTCATGACGTGGTTGCTTTAATCTGAGAATTGGACCGACATTTGTTGTGTGTATGTTAGGCCAGCTGGTGAAACGTGCAGCTGAAAAGACTGAGTTTTACTCTCTGCGACCCTGTCAAGCCTGCTGATGCTGCCATAGCTGATACTGCTATCAGCAGGCTTGACAGGGTCACAGAGAGTAAAACTTACTCTTATCAGCTACACTTTCAGCTGCATTTCCTCTTTTCCTAGGAAGCTTGCAGATAGCAGTATCCTCTATGGCAGTATCAGCAGGCTTGCTAGGAGAAGAGGAATACTGTGCAGATCTGAAAAGGAACCTCTGAAAACACAAGCAGTCACCTCTAGCTAAACCAGTTTGTGACAGAGTGGTTGCTTACGCCGTCAGACTAGGTCAGCAGAGCCTAGCAATGAGCTTGAATGCTGCCTGTTGTGTTTTAATTGCTTAAGTGTTGGGTTTTTTTATACTCACCCTACTTGTATATCAAAACCAACTAAATCTTAAGGACAGAGACCTGGATGCCAAAAACTTCATTTTAGCTCTGACATATTCTGATACTGGGCAGTTCTTCTTTTTCTCGGTGTCTGCTTTGTTATGATGTGTGCAACAGTACTACTACTACAGAAGGTTATAAGAACTAATTACTTAGTGTACTTGAAATACAACAATGCAGAGGCAGGATCTTAGATTTCCGGACAGTAGTGGGTAGGGGCAGGCCATGGGTCGGAGAGGGCAGGGAGGGGAGAGATGTTAGATTTTTACAAGACACTGTTCTGAAAAAGCTAGCCATATTGATCTCTCTTTTAAAATTATGTTTTCCCCAGTGTGCTTGAGTAGGCCTGATGTTTCTTTCTGTCATTTTATTACAGCAGAAAAGAAGATCAGGACCAAGTGGAAGGTAAGGAATGGAGTAATGTTAAACTTCAATTTTTTTTTTAAGTGCCTCATTAGCAGCAGAGTTAGAGATAGGAAGCTGATACATCTAGTTGCAGCTGAAGGGTGATCAAAACTTCAATTACAAAATATCACTGGTGGTTTTTGCATCTGCAGGCTGAAATTGAGCATTTCGAACTTCTGTGAATGGGAATTGAGATTTAGGAGAGATGTTTTAGCCAATATTGAGCGTGCTGGATGGGGACTAAAGGAAGGAACTGAAAAACAACAGTTGGAGAATGCACTTTTGCGTACTAGAAACAGTCAGTGAGAGGCTGTGGTATGAGTAGGAATTAATTCGCCCACTACAGAGCTGTGCCGAGTGATGGTCTTTTTACAACCATGATAGTACAACTCTGAATACTACTGCAGTATGCTGTGGTGTTTGATACTCCATGCTGGCTGGGAGTAGCACAGGATGAGGCACCTTTCATGGGTCTGGTTGTGTCCTGAGTTCCATCTCCTTTGCTGGTTGTGTGAATATGGACTAGTAATTTCTTTTCGGTGCTTCAATTTCCACATCTAATATCATAACACTTCAGGAATAATAACAAAATTTAGTTGACTTTTTCTCTGCCATTTTGCCTCAGACAGTATTTGCTGTTTGTTGCTTAGTCTGGTGTTTGAGGTGATTCTGCAAAATTTTCCTACACTGACACGAAATTCTAGCAGACCAAAACACGGTTATTTGAAGTGCTTGTAGGAGTAGTGTGAAACATGGTGCAAAATTTGCATTTGTGCTACAAAACAAATGAGAATATTTTTCCTTACTTGTCCCTTTTTAAGTATGATGGGCTATGTGAGCTTCCCCCCCCCGCTGTTGACAGAAGTTTGCTTTACTGCTATCTTTGTTACAAAACTGAAACAACTGAAATGCAGTTTCTGAGCTGCTGCTTCTGGTTAGATCTTTCTCTTTGCCTGCAGCATTGCTACACATCACTGGGCCCATATGATTCATTCAGTAGGAGTGAATAAGAACAGTATGGAAATCCTCAGATTTAAAAGGGAAAGTGTTTTATTCTGCTTTTCTAACTTATCTGATGAGACTGTGAAGAAGGCTTATCAAATGTTTTCAAGCCTGGTTTATTGTAATAATTCCAGTTTCCAGTTCAATTCAGAAATTTTTTTATTCACCCTTCAGTTTTAGAGTTACTCAACGCTCTAACAGTCCTTCTGTGAAATCTGGAACAGTGAATGTTTAGACTTTTTTTTAATTTTATTTTAAGTTTTTCTAGGGAGAAGAGGAAGTTGATCAGGGGAAAGAGTAGCAAATTAGCATTATTCTCTATTTCTTAGCAGTGTGATATTGGCCATTGTTTTTCTGCCAGGAACCACAATCACAAACTTGAGCACCAGAGGGCTTGTACATTCTCAGCTGCACTCAGATGACAGACAATATTTGATTTGTAGCTATTCTGGATTACTAATTTCAAAACAGAAATTTCCTTAATCTAGAGGAAAGAAAAAGACTTTTTCACAGAAATGAGATTTCTTGAATCATTTGATCAAACCTCCGATTTTCTACAGTACTATTTTATATGAAAACTTACCATAAGGAGTTAGCCTATCTTCTCACAATCTTTTGTCTTAAAGCTGCTGAACTATATGATCAAATAAACCGAATTCTAAAGAGAAGATACAGGCAGTTAAGTCAATTTACCCTTTATTTAACAACTCATTCTTCAGTTTCCCTTTTTAACTGTAACCCACAGCTCTCATATTTCCACTTCCCTCCTGCTCAGAAATATTTAATAACTTGCCAGAGGGAAGGGTAAAGAGGGAAGGTTGCTGTGCTTGACGTGGAGCAGGATAAGAGTTGGATAATCATTTGAAGACGTTACTGGAGCCAGTTTTTGGTGACAGGGTGTTGATAACAGTGAGAGTAAGTTTAGGTACAATTTGGCAGCCTGCTGAGAAATGGAAATGTTTCTGTAATCTGTGTGCTGGGCATGTGATTCTGGCAGGAAGTGGCACAATGAGATGATTACAGATGACTGTTTTACAAGAGTATAGGAATACTCTGCGTTATGTGTCCTTAGCCAGGTTTTTTGTTTCTTGTACAATGATTCTACCTGGTGTTTTCTTTTTGGCTGCAGAAACTTCTAATAATGAATATTCCACAGTGGTGCGAATGCCCAAGGCAACTGAGCTTGAATGGATTTTTTCCCTGAATGAAGAGGAGAATGAAGTTGTACGCAGTGAATTTTATTACGAACAGGTGAGGTCTGGAGAAAGAGAGTCCAATATAAGTAGTTCCCTGGAGAACTAACTTAATACCCATGTTTGTCTTTCCTCAAATTGTCAGGCTCCCAGCTCTTCCTTGTGTATTGCCATCCTTAGCCTGCACAGTGACAGCATAGTGTGTGGCCAACAACTGATAGAGCACTGCTGCAAATTGTCCCAAGGACTCGCTAATCCTGAGGTGGATGCTGGTCTCCTTATGGACATCATGAAACAATTACTCTTCAGTGCCAAAATGATGTTTGTAAAAGCTGGAAGGAGCCAGGATTTAGCTCTCTGTGACAGGTGATTTATTAGATGTTCACTAGGATGTATGGGAGGTATTGTCGAGACCATTATCCTTTTTTACTGGCGAGTGGAGGGTGGGAGGGTTGTTTTGTGATTGTACTGTGGACATTTTAAACAAGAAGAGAAGTTCATAATGTAAGAAAAATGTAAGAGTTCAAATAGTAGAAATTCAAGTAATATGACTACTTAATAATTACTGAGAAAATTCTCAGCGTAGGGAGAAATAATTCACAAAGACTGGGGTAAATATTCTACTTCTGACACTGTGTATCTGCTTTCAATCTGTATTTCAATATAGGATTTTAAACCTGCACTTCCTGAGAATGAGCATTTTACACTTTCATCGAGTTTTGTCCTACAGAGCTTGAGGTGGCAGGTGTAATGTGTAAATTTCACACGTATTATTTTGATTTGGTAACATATAGCTGGTGTCTGCAATCAGTATCTGCCATTGTTCCAGTGAAGGTGGCAAAAACACCGACAAAAACCAGACTGGTTTCCTGGTATCCTAACCAGGATAGTACAATGGATGGAGAAACCCGATATACTGGTGATTAGGAACCACTGTTCTAAGAGTTGTCTTTGACATAAAGTTCTTTAAGTGTATGATAATAGTGAAAGTGTATGTATTTGTTTAACCTCTTTTTCTCCTAGCTACATCAGCAAAGTGGATGTGTTGAATATTTTGGTTGCTGCTGCCTACCGTCCAATACCATCTTTGGATCAGATTCTTCTCCCTGCAGCAGTAACAAGATTAAGAAATCAACTTCTGGAAGCAGAGTACTAT
>WAAD01037425.1:82216-137674 GCA_013389945.1 Fregata magnificens
AGAAAGTCATTAAATGGAGGAATCTTGCATCCAGTAGAAGGGCTGAGACATTCTTTGTGGCAGGGCTTTATCTGAAGCTTGTATGTTTGACTTCATTTGTCTGTAATGCCACAGCAGATATTAGTAAGGCACCTTTCCCAAGTGTTCACTTGGAAATCAGCAGTGGTGGCAAATCTATCTAGCAGAGCTCATCTGGTGTGGTTTATCATCTTCTGTCGTCCTCCTGCTCCCAGGATTTTGTAAGCCCCTGTTTATGGCACTGCAGTTTGTTAGGAAAAGGGTTATGATACTACAAACAGAATTAGGAGTTTTAAGGAGTAATAAACAGCAAGAATAGATGACCTATTTGAATAAAAATGGTTCATGTTTAAAGGCAGCTGGTCTACTAAAGAAAATCCGAGATAAATTTGATCAGCAAAGTTATGAGAAATAAAAAAATTTCCTGGCAGTTCATGAAGCATCTTCTATTGCTTTTTTTTTAAACCACAAACCTGATGAATTCTACTCTATTAAAATAATTTGCTTCATAAGAAAAGCGGATTTGAAAATGTCATGAATTGTAAAACTGCTGAACTGAAATTTCCCAGGTACTTATTTGCTTAAACTTGTACAGTAAAAAATTCTTCTACATTTGGAGATTGTGGGTGTTTTGGTAGTTGACATTTTGTGCCAGTAATCCAGAAATAATCAGCATGTCTCTTTTTTTTATTTTGTTTGGGGTTTTTTGTTTATTTGTTTTAATGGGAAATGTGCTTTAGGAAGTGAAAGGTCACAATCATAGACTGTGTGATAAGCCAGTTTTCCCATTTTCTGTACCAGGACTGTGTTGCAGTATTAACAAAGGATTTTTAATTTAGGTTTCTACAAAATCTGGATTGGATCCAGGTGGAGCATGGCATGCCTGGGGCATGGCTTGCCTTAAAGCTGGAAATTTAAGTTCAGCAAGAGAGAAGTTTAACCGATGTTTAAAGCCACCTATGGATCTAAACCAGCTGAACCATGGCTCAAGGCTAGTCCAGGATGTGATACAGTACCTGGAGTCCACAGTGAAGCCCATACTCATTGCGGTAAGAGTATTCTGTTCTGTCTGCTCTGAAGGGCTATAGCAAAGCCAAGTATTGATGTTTTAATACACATCGAATAGCAATGCATGTTACGATATCAGGTGTTAGGTTTCTTTCCTTCTTTTGTCATGACTGCATACTGCAGACTCAATATTGTTGAGAAATTTGTTAGTTGCTTCCTCACAGTGAATTGGTGGCTGAGAACCAGATCACAGGGTTTTACAGTAATTTGGGGTATCCTCGGTGGAAGAAAAAGAAGCTGTGCTGGTTAACATGTTATTGCTACAGTCTGAGGAAACTAAACTCAATCCCAACAATGTCGTCATGCTGCGGTAATGCCCTTTTGCTACTGAAACTCTGATAACTTTGCAGGAACTCAGGAGAATTTCCAAATGCTGTCCCACTTTTCTTTCCTTATCAAAAACCACTGTTACATGGTTTGGCATTAGCTCTGGAAGTTCTGATTGGGTACCAGAAAAATTACTTTTAGTACAAAGTAACTGCAGAATCATAATGATGAAAGACCTCTTAGTAGTAGATATTTTAGGAGAATAAAAAAGTTTGTTTGAACTAGGTTATTGGAGTAACTGTTGACAGTGGAATTGTGTTTAAATAAATAAGCCTCCTGGCCATCCCTGGAAACAGCTGTGCTAGCTACAGCAACATTCAGCACCTCTGTTGATAGGAGGGTTCCAATTTAGTGTTTATAAAAAGCATTACTGGAGTCGCACCCCTCTAAAGCGGTATCTATTTCAAAAACAACAACAGAAAAGCTTCAGGGCTGGGTGACAAGATCTAATTGAAAAGAAAGTTTTCCTCTTAGTCATTAACTATCATTGATTCTCTGTTTTAACGGCAGGATGATGATTACTTTGCCACGTTGAGGGAACTTGAAGCAACACTGAGAACAAGAAGTCTGTCTCTGGAGATGATGTGTGAGGGGAAGATTCAACACAACAGCTACTATCAAGAGTGCTTGTTCTATTTACATAGTTATGGCACTAATCTAGCAATAATAAGCTTTTACATGAGGCATGACTGTATGAGAGAAGCACTGCTTCACTTGTTAAATAAGGTGAGTAATCTAATTTGCCATCACCTAAATGGAAATTTGAGAAGTAGCTAAGAGGACTTCAAGGCCAGTCTAAGATGGTAATGAGCATCATGCAGCGTTCTGGGTGTTCTTCTGCACAGGAGTTTTTTGAGGTCCTAAATGTTGTTATATGAATTATCCAGTGACTGACAAGAATTCAATGACAGGAAAAAAACCACTTTGATCTTCACATCTTGTGTTTAATCTCTTCTCCATTGTGTTGAAACAGTGGCTTCTAGAGAGTAGAAAAGTGCACTTTTTTTTTTGAGCCCCTGCATCAACAGCACTTTATCTTTCTTCTGCAAAGCTGAAAATCCACGACTATTGTTACACGGTTCAGAAGAGACAAGGAAGACTTTGAATTCTAACATGCCAATAACAGTAGATACTTTACTCTGTATCACAGTGGCTCTGTCTCTTGGTATTGTTTGTCTAATGAGACACCCACATTTGCACTTCTGTAACTGTTAGGAATATAAGGCAATACAGGATCATGTCCCAAAGGACAGAAATCTTAAGGAAACAAAAAAATGGTTTCCAGTTCTGCCTTAGGAAAACTGCATAATGTAGGAGGGATTGAGAATGTCTGGAGGAAACAGTTCTGTTGGTGCTAAATTACAATTAAACCTAGAAATTATTCCAACAAGGCTCTCACTAATTCATTGAGGGCGCTTCTTAGAATGTGTGGAGGAGATGTGAATCCATTACCTCTCACCAGCTTGAAAGCTGTAAGTGTGTGTGTGGGGTTGTTTTCTTTTTTAAGTTTCTGTGCTTGTGTTTGACTTACTGATTTTTTTTATTATTATTATTATTTGAAATAATTTTTATTGAGAATGTACAACTTGAGACACCAAATTCCATTATCTTCAGTCTGCTTATGAGCTTATTAAGAGAAAATTAAGTTGTCTTATCAGCTCTGCTTTCTCATTATATCATCGGCCATTCTAAGCTCATATACTCATCTGCATATTAAATTTACTTTTCAAATGTGTCTTTTATATCAGTTTAAATTTGTCTTTAAAGTGAAGTTGCATATTTTTGCAATGTTGGTGAAAACAATTGCACTGGTTGAGTAGCAGATGTTGAAAATGCTCTAGACACGCAATTTGATACGGAATTCTGGACAAGGAGACTGGTAGTGATCATGCAAACTAGAGAGGAAGGTTTGTTACCTTAAAGCTGTAAGGTGCTAGGATTGTAATGAAACATTTTGCAGTTGGTGGTTTGGAAACATTTTATGTGTACAGGCTTTGTAGCTTGTATCTTACTGTGAGATTTAAAAAATAAAAAAAAAAAAAATTCGTATCCTGTCTTTGAAAGGTTTATGCAGGCCATGCTGTCACACATGCTTCTTTCCATAGTGACATTAATGTGTGAGGCTGCGTTTGCGAGACCATAGTCAGGAGGCCAAGGGAAGTAAATATCCCCCTCAGCTGACTACTTGTGAGGTTTCATGTGAGCTGCTGTGCCCAGTTTTGGGTTCCCTAGTACAAGATAGACTTTGTCAATGCAGAACAAGTCTAGTGGAAGGCCACCAAAGTGGTTAGGGGCCTGAAGCACATGATATGTGAGGAGAGTGACAGAGCTAGGTTTTTCCAGCTTGAAGAAGAGAAGGCAAAAGGAGATCTGTGTGCTGTTTTCAGCTACCAAGTGGGTGATTATAGGGAAGATAGGCTTATCTCATATATGCATAGTAAAAGGGAAAGAGACAGTCGATACAGTTTGGAGCAAGGGAAATTCCAACTGGATATAAGGATATGGGTGGGTTTTTTGGTTTGGGGGGTTTTTTTTTGATTTGTTTGGGGTTTTTTGGGTTTGTTTTTTTTTTTTTTTTTTTTTTTTGCGGTGAGGATGTTTAGACATGGGATCTGGAGCCCAGAGAGGCTGTTGAATCACCCTGCTTGGTAATGCTCAGAACTTGACTGGACAGGCCCAGAGCAGTGTGACCTGACTTGGAGGCTGTTCTTTGAGTGGGGGTTTGAACCAAATGACCTCCAGAGATCCCTTGCAACCTAAATTATTTATTAATTTTATGATCTCTGTCACTTAATACTCCTTTATGTTATGTAAGGAAAATCAACAAGCCACAGTGGCTTTGCTTCAAGTTACCTTTCTGATGTTTGTGTAGGAATCCCCATCAGAAGTGTTCATCGAAGGGATCTTCATTCCAAGTTATGAAAGTGGAAAACTACATATGTTGGAGAACTTGCTGGAAACCATTGATCCAGGATTGGAGAGCTGGGGAGTCTACTTGATTGCAGCCTGCAAATACTTGCAGAGAAAGAACTACTACCATATTCTGTATGAGCTGCAACAGTTCATGAAGGTAAGATGAGGGTCAGTGCCATATGTTTCGGTGAAGTGTTGAATACTGTCAGACTTTTGGTTATTTACTTTTGGTGTAAATCTGCATGATGGACAAGTATATTTTTGCTACTTTCCAGTCCTAAAAAACAGGCCTGAGCCTGACTGAAGCTGACCTGCTATGCATTTGTCACGGATCTGGTGCGTTGCAATAGCTTAACTACTCCTTTAAAGAAAATAGAGCATTGCGTGCTTTATATGAGCACTTTAATGCAGACAAGGATCAGTGAAGGTAGTGTACTTTCGTTCATCTTAGTGTTCAGTGTATTTCTTCTAGGACCACGTTCGTGCTGCCATGACCTGCATTAGATTTTTCACTCATGGAGCAAAGTCTTACACTGAACTGGGAGGCAAACAGACATGGCTTCTAAAGATTAAGGACCATCTCAAAGTCTACCTGCAGGAGGTCTCAAGAAGTTCAGGAAGGAAAAAAATGGCATTCACTTTTCGGAAGAAAATGTCTGCTACAGATGTGTCGAGGTATCTATAAACAAGAAGCTAAGTTATAAGAAAGGGGAAATTCAGGCTTGTGTGTGTGTGTGTCCCCGCCAGTGGCTGTGTTTAAGTTGGCTTTACCTAACACATGCTAGCTGTGCCTGACCCAAATCTGACTTTGTAGTTGCAAGTATAGGATTCCCATTACCTTTTCCCCCAACAACCCAACCCAGGAGATGAGCAATTGTTTCTACTAAAAATATCAGTCTATGTATCATCTACCTTCCTTTAATTTAAAAAACAAACAAACAAACAAAAACCCTACAGTGCATAGACAGCTATATATTGATCCACAAGTTTTCTTGCTTTTATTCTTCCTTTCCTCTCCACAAAGCAGCTTTGTGGTGCTTAGCCGCCTACCGGGGTTAAGTGACAACATTCAACTATGTACAAGTTACAGGTGCCAGACATAACTGAATCCCTGTATTCAAAATTTGAAGTGTAAATTTAGCCAGATCTCTCTTGTACTTGGGCTTTTATATCTTGGTTTTCTTAGGGGCTTTTTTCTTTCTTTTTTTAGGCTAGACTCTAACTTAAAGGTGGGGGGGCAGTGTGTCTGATGAGGTGGAAAAGAAGGAGCAGGTGTTTATTTGGGACCCAGATTCTCTGGCTCACTTCTTTGAAATAATGTGAACAAGTGCTCACCTTCAGCTTGTGATGCATGTTGAGTGCACAGATCTGAAAAATATCTCATTGCTGCAGACTTGACTACACAAAAGACAAAGTCAAAAAGTAACTAAAATAATTGTTTGGAAATATATCTTATTTTGAAATGTGTTCAAGTAGTAAGTTCACACAAATAATAATTGACACTTTCTCCATTTCAAAATAAAGTGAGATTTTTTTTTTTTCCCCTCCCTATCTAGGCACATCAATACAGTTGATCTGCAGATGGAGGTAACAAAGTTCCTGCATCGATGTGAGAGCTCGGGAACCTCTCAAATGACAGGTTCCTCCTTGCCCACACTCTTTGGAAACAATAACATGAAAATGGATGTTGCTTGCAAGGTACTTACTGCTATTTCAAACACTATTTATCATCAGCAATACTGTTGATACATAGGTTGAAACATTTGATGATTGGAGCAGCCTCTGGTACTTTTTATGGGCAGGTTATTTGTGCATGTATGCAACCTACCGTTCATGAAAAATTCATGTTTCTCCTCAAAGTAGCAGAGAACACCTGAGAACCTGGAGTTCCTCTCCTCAAAGTTCAAACTTGCAGAGGCAGAGGATCCCAAATCCAAATAGTAACGTGCATTTTGACTATACATCCTATTGTGTTTTGAAGGAAGGCAAATACTGCTATTATTCTAACCCTTCTTAACTTCAGCTCAGCTCCATCTGTAACTTGCCCAGTGTCCCACAGAGAATCAGTGTGTGACAATAGACCCCATATTTGCTCTACTCGTTGGGGTGGTGCTGTTTTCTGTTGAAGTAATGCATAGTCTTTTGGTCTCTGGTCAAAATCTGGAAATGCATTATTATTTAACTGTGTGTAATGAAAAAGGAACATGCATCCTCAAACTTCTCTATGCCTCTCTTCTCAGGTCATGTTGGAAGGCAAAAACATTGAGGAAGGGTTTGGGATTGCATTTAGAGTCCTTCAGGTATGGAAAAACTTGATATAACAAGCACTATTATTACAAAAGAAACTCCTGCAAGCAGCAATTGTTTACGCAAAAGACTTTTTTGCAACATGTCTTTTAATCCCCAAAGAGGAAAACCTCTTATGAGAAAAGTCACTAGTTCAAGTCTTAAGTGTCTGTGTATTTGGAGGAACATTGGTAAGGAAAGGCCTTTGACATGGTCTCCCACAGCATTCTCCTGGAGAAGCTGGCAGCTCACGCCTTGGATGGCCATACTCTTTGCTGGGTAAAAAACTCGCTGGATGGCTGAGCCCAGAGAGTGGTGGTGAATGGAGTTAAATCCAGTTGGCGGCCAGTCACGAGTGGTGTTCCCCAGGGCTCAGTTCTGGGGCTGGTTTTGTTTAACGTCTTCATCAACGATCTGGATGAGGGGATTGAGTGCGCCCTCAGCAAGTTTGCAGATGATACCAAGCTGGGCAGGAGTGTCGATCTGCTCGAGGGAAAGAAGGCTCTGCAGAGGGATCTGGATAGGCTGGATCGATGGGCCGAGGCCATCTGTATGAGGTTCAACAAGGCCAAGTGCCAGGTCCTGCACTTTGATCACAACAACCCCATGCAACGCTACAGGCTTGGGTCAGAGTGGCTGGAAAGCTGCCCGGCGGAAAAGGACCTGGGGGTGCTGGTCGACAGCTGGCTGAACGTGAGCTGGCAGTGTGCCCAGGTGGCCAAGAAGGCCAGTAGTATCCTGGCTTGTATTAGGAATAGTGTGGCCAGCAGGAGTAGGGAAGTGATCGTGCCCCTGCACTCAGCACTGGTGAGGCTGCACCTCGACTACTGTGTTCAGTTTTGGGCCCCTCTGTACAAGAAGGACATTGAGGTGCTGGAGCATGTCCAGAGAAGGGCAACAAAGCTGGTGAGGGGTCTAGAAAACAAGTCTTATGAGGAGCGGCTGAGAGAACTGAGGTTGTTTAGCTTGGAGAAGAGGAGGCTGAGACCTTATTGCTGTCTACAACTACCTGAAAGGAGGTTGTAGTGAAGCGGGTGTTGGACTCTTCTCCCAAGAAACTAGCAATAGGACGAGAGAAAATGGCCTCAAGTTGCCCCAGGGGAGGTTTAGATTGGACATCAGGAAAAATTTCTTTACCAAAAGAGTGGTTAGGCATTGGAACAGGCTGCCCAGAGAGGTGGTGGAGTCGTCAACCCTGGAGGCGTTCAAAAAAGGTGTAGACGTGGCACTCCAGGGCCTAGTTTAGGGGTCATGGTGGTGTTACTTAACAGTTGGACTTAATGATCTTAGAGGTCTTTTCCAACTTTAATGATTCTATGATTCTATGAAATGAAGATGCTGCTTCAGCAGGACACTGCCAAACTAATTGGGTCCTACAAAGGAATTAAGTACAGCTTTTCCTTTGAGTACCTTGTTCAGTTGCTTTACTCACATCTGTGATTGTGATTTGCCAGAGTTGAGAGCTCTGACTTGGTAGCTCTCTGCAGTTCATGATAGTTCATGATAGCCATGCAAAGACACAGTGAATAAATAAGGCCAGGGCGCGCTCTGTACTATTCTCTTGGCTGGGAGAGCAAAGCTAATTAACTGGAAACTTTCTCTGGGGACCTCTCCTTCCTCATGTCTGGGTAGAAGTTGAGGTGAGTAAGCATAGCACATGAGCCTCCAAACTTTTCTGTGTGTTTCTGATCTGTAAATTAGGAGCTGCTAAAGGATACTGCTTCAAGCAGTGGAATTTGCAGTTGCCTCCTGTCTGGGACAGTGGGTATGGCAGGGCCACTTCTGGACAGAGGTGGCACACTGAAAGAATATTTGTGGATATGGCAGGCCCTGCTCCTTCTTTCAGGTCAGGATGTATGAGGCAGAATGTCTGTTTGTAGTGAGATGGAGAGCCCTAGAAAAATAGCACTTCTCAGCAGCAACAGCAGTCACTACCCCCAGTAAAAATGGAGCAGCGAGTCCAGCTGCCTAGCATCACTTCTGTTTCCTTCCTTTTTTTTTTTTTTTCCCTTGCCTTATGGCAGGATCAGTTCACAGCTTTTATCATTTCTTCCTTCATATGTGAGGTGTATGGTGGTCAGTTGCCTCCTGTTTCTCGGGGTATACAAAGAATGGCTGCTGGTGGGGTGGCTGGAGGAATATAGTAGGAGCTTGCTAAGTGAGGGAGAGGTGGGTAGGGACCTAGGAAAGATCTTTTGCCAGAAGAAATAAAACTGATTTTTTGCCACCCCTGAAAAGGCAGGAGGTGGTAACAGTGCTCTTGTTCTTAAGCAAAATTGAGTTTTACCAGTCTGATTATAGAAAACCTTTAAGCCAGCCCTGAGCAGTGGTGACTGGAAAATCAGAGGCCTCCAAAACAGCTTTGACTTTTTGGAGCATGGTGTGATATTTTGTCCTTAGGAGAGATTGTCTCAGTTGTATAGACTCCCTGTGAGAAAAACTGCTGAGAACATTTAACATGTTGCTCTGATGTTCCAACTACCTCTAGGACTTCCAGCTGGAGGCTACAGAAGTGTACAGCAAAGTGGCCAAGCAGCTGGTGAAGCAGCAGAAGTACAGTGAGATCCGGCAGCTCCTCAAGTGTGTCAGTGAGTCTGGAGTTGCAGCAAAAAATGATGGGGATAACATTATCCTGAACTGCCTAAATGAGTTCAAGAACATTCCTGCTGAGGTAATTCTACCCTGCATTGTGTCCCTTTTGAAGTAAAATGGGTATATACAATAGAGGCTAAAGGAAAACCATCCTGTGGTGCCTGTGCTGCTCTTTTAGTAAGTCCTTAATATCATCTGGCTCTGTACTACATGCATTGTTTAAAGGTGGGAGTGTGTGGTTTGCCTTATGGAAGTTACTGTGAAAGAAAACGGTAAGTAGCTGTAGCATGCTCCTACCCTGCACTTCCCAAATAAGTACCCATGATGGGGAGAGAACCTTTGCTTCACAGGATCCTGTGAAATGCACCTGTTTGGGGTGGGAGGTGTTCCCTTCAGTGAGGCTTTCTGGGCTAACACAGAGTATGTGTGGAGGCAGAAGCCTCCTGCCTCCATAGGAAACAATTTTAAGATTCCCTTTGCCTGCCACAGTGTCTTTTCCATCCCAATAACGGAAGCAGATGCCCTCTATGAAGTTCTACTAATCAGGCTAGGGGACAGGGGACACAGTTCACTCCTTGGGTCAGGGTGGGCCACGGGGGCTGACTCTTGCTGGGGTGCAGAGAACCTACAGATTCATTTCATGCAATGCAAGCCACGTCCATGGAGGACTCCCAGGGTCATAGCATTTTCTAGGGATACCCCACAGACACGGCAGGCAGGAGAAGCTGTGGTAAAGGGAAGAATTGGACTTTGTATTTTCTACATCTGTGGCACTTGCAGTTGGGACAACGTAACCATCTAGCTGTGATCTCAGCAGCCCTTCCTCTATGCAGGGGTTTGGTCGGTGATGGAGTAAAGGTTTGCAAACTATAGTCACTCTAAATGTGAACACCTTTTCCCTTCTTTGAATACAGGATCTCGATAATCTGATTCAGGATATGGACAGTGATGAAAACAAGGTAAGTAAAAGTACAGTAGCAGAACTCCTTTAGCAAGAGCTAAACAGCCCAGTCTTGGTCTGCAGGCTACGTGCTCTCTTTCACCATCTTCTCTCTCAGCCTCACTCAAGCCGAAGTTTTGCAGGCCACTTCCTAGATTGCAGAAATCACAGTGAATTCCTCAGGGCTGTGGTGTTTGTGACCGTAGAGCTGTGACATGAAGGCACCGATTTGATGTTATCCCTATTAGTTCCTTGACAGTCCTCAGAGCAAGGGCTAGGCATTTGTTACAGTGGGAGGAAAAGTATTTCAGAGGGGCACATTGGTGGGTTTAGTGGTTTTGTTATGCAACTTTTCACATAGGTGCATGTAAGTTTCTAGTAATGGCAGACAGCTAATGAGGATCAACATGCCTCCAAGATCACCATTTCAGCTTATTGTTTCAGGATTCTACTATTTCTATTGTGATCGAGAGTTAAATGATAAAACTTCTCCAATTCTGATATACTTTTTTTTCTTGGAGGAAGTGAGGCCTAAACTACTTGGTTTCTTTGTTAGCTTTCATACCAGCCAGCCAAGCCACTGGAGAGTCACAGATAAGTATGTGAACTATAGATGCACGTTTATAGATGAAGAGGCTGTGGCTCAGCATTTGTGGATTGTCGTAGATCCTGAGTGACACAGCTGGGAATAAAATCTTCAGATTTGTGACTGTCCTCTGTCCTGCTCCAACTGACAAACTCACTGTTGTATGTAGATTGAAAAATGGGCTTTTCGTTCTGCCTTTCTGTAAGATCTATCACTGAAAGATGTGAGTTGTTCTAGAACCAGCAATGGAAGAAAATGACTGATTTAGACTCTTTGCTATGAGGATATGGTAAATTAATGCACAAGATAGGATTCCTGATGCTAATTTCATGGTGATACAGTAAAGGGGTTTCCACAAGAGACAAACTGAATAAAATACAGCTGTCTATCCATCTTTTACATTGGGATCTGCTCCATGCCATACTCTGCTTCATTAATATGCTGCTAGTACCTTGTACAGCATGCTTCTGAACTAGGTATTTCCAGTGAATCCTTGCTTAAGCTTGTCCTGTTAGTTTCCTACAGCTTTCTAACCAAGTTCTGACTGCCTCTTCTGCTTCAGATTCAGGCCTACGTGATGTGCAACAAGTTGCGTTCTGCCTATCTGGTCTCGGTGAGACAGGAGAAGACCAGAGCAGTGCAGCTAGTCCAACATGTGCAACAGCTGGCTGAGAACAGCGGAGATGACGTTGTGAAGGCCATCTGTGCCCAATGGCTCTCAGTACACCAGCCCAAAATGAGAAATCGGCTTCCCCAGGGCACTAGGAAGTAATAAGTAATTGACATTCACCGTCATACAGAAGGGGAAGGCTCCAAGACAGCTTAAAGGCCTGTGGTTCAGCAATGTCTGGGCAAAATGGAAGTCTCTTGACTGATGTTGGTGGCAAATGGATGCTGCTAATGCACCTCTGGTGAAAGGAAGGGAACTAAATTACAAGTGCCAGTCCTGTATTTTGACAAACAGTCACTACCTCAGGGTGTTTTTTGGCTACCTTTTTAATGGGGGGGAGGGGGGCAGTTTCAAACTGAACAAGCAAGAATTTAGGTGTATGGAAGAGAGCACGTCTGTTTCTGGTTTGGGGCTGCTTTGTTGTTGGTTTTGGGGGATTTTTTTGGTTGATTTTTTTTTTGAAAGGCACTGAACTTCATTGTATGGGGTTTTTTTATTTTTAATCCACAAAACCTATATAGAGAGGACAGAAAAATCTCATCAACTCAATGTAGCCTAGAGTATAAAACTTTTTGTGATTATGGGTTTCCTGTAAACTTTTTCAAGATTGGAGAGATCTTCTTTTACAAAGACTGAAATGCAGAGATTTTTTTAAGCCTCTATACAAACCATTGCTGCTCCCCACCCCCCCAGTACAATGTGCCCAATGTCTCAGTTCATTTGAAAAAGTTCATTTGAAATGATTCTTCATGGCAGGTTTCTACTTAGCAGTCACACTGTCTGATGTGTGCCATACATAGGGCACTTGAGCCCTTCCTAGATGGATGAAGTTACAAAGGGCATATCCTGTAAGGGGAGTACAAAGGGAAAATAATCCTTTAAAATAGTTAAAAAATCATGTAGCTCTGTCTTTGCTATGATAATGTCCAATAAATTGTTGCGATGCAGCTTTATCACCGAACAGTTGCCAGTAAACTTCCAGAGTTTTTCATCAGGTGTAGCAGACAATGTGGGTAGAGCAAGCTGTGGTAAAATTCAACAGGCGGTCTGTATCCCTGTCACACAGGGATTTATTTGTTTCTTATCAGAATAATCTGTCCCTGTCAGGTACAATAGAACACCAGACTAAATTTTTATTAACTGGACATACTCTATAGAGTATATTGACAGGCTTTGCTCTGGAAGTGTTAGGTTAACTCAGTTTTATGAAAAAGCAGGAATCTCTGTGTAATGGCTGTGTTCAGGGATGCTGAAAAAAGCAGCTGCTTCTCTGCAACCATGATTGGGACATGAGAAATGGGTGGAAGAATGGTAGACAGTAGTAGGACCTTCAAAAAGGAAACAGAACAAAATGTGGCACTCCACAAGAGTTTGTGTTTGCTGTTTACATGTATTTCAGCACAAGAGGTAGGAAAACTAGTTCACTTTTTTGTTAAAAAGTTTAGTTGTTTACTTCAAAAGAAACAACAGATTTTCTGAAGTGTAATATAACTGTAAGTAGTTTTAGTACCTAAAATAATTGAGACTGTCAAATAAGAGTTTTGCACTATCCCCAAGCTCACTGTAGTGACAGAACAGACTTCCATGGTATTGGAAAGGACTTGGTCCATCTCCTTTAGTGTTTCATGAGCAGTGCCCCACTGACACAAACGCCTCTCTTGGAGGTGCTCCGCTCACTAGAGCAGGGCTAGAAATCTCTCAGAGCAAAGCGGTCAGAAATGACCACATTTAGCTTTCAGAATCTCCTGACCACAAATGTGCATTATCTCATTAGTGAGCAGTACTAATGAAAGCTGCTTTTGTTTTCTTGGCCAGACTGACCTAGCTTTCCATCAGATTACAGCCGTTAGGCTAATCCTAAAACGTGACACTATCCATGTCTTTCATCATTTCCAAATCTCTAATTATGGGGAGGAGGTTTTACTGTTTGTGGGTACCCAGATCTGCATTGCTGTAATACCTACTTTTCTGCTCGAGTTCCTTCAGCTGTATAGAGCACAGAGAGCAGAGTTTGCCATGCAGACCAGTCAGTTCTGTACCTGCCTTTCTTCCTGACCTCTTTGCACTGTACCTGATGCACTTTATATAGTGTTTGTTGTAATTTGATGTTCTTAACCTGGAATTGTAGGGATCTTTCTCTTACCAGCAGAACTGGAATTTTGATCCTGACTAACTGCCTTGTGTCACAAATAGTGCAATTATGGAGGGCCTTTGGATTTTTGAGCATCAAAAAGGGATTGAGTACTGCCGGTTAAAAAAAACTTCTCTAAATGACCAAGGCTTGTTTACAATGAAAAAAGAGAATAAAATATTATGACTGTTAACGCATCTTCTGTTTGCTTTTTATCTCACCATAGCTGGGGATCTCTTTCTAGATGGGTATTTTGCTTTTGGCTATGCTTAGCAGAGTAATTAGAAGGGGGAGAATTGTTCTGTCATGCAAAATCTCTCTGCTACAGTGTCCTCAACATTTAGATTAATTGGAATATCACATCTTTAGAAGTCCTCCCAGTAGCTAGCTCAGCTGCCTACATGTACTCTTACAAACCAGTAATCCTCTTTAGAGAGCTCTGCAAGTTAATCTGACTCTCCCTTACAAGCTTCCCTTTGAGACAGCTAAAAGAGCTTTAGTTCCCTCATTTTACAGATCAACCTAGAAGGGCAAAATATTTCAGCCTAGAGACATTTTCTGCTTTTTTAAAATGGTTTCTATTGCTGCTGCTCTCTCAAGAACAGAGAATCACACACAGAGAAAGCAGGCCAAGCCTGCACTGCTAGGTAGCATTCTACTGCTACACTGTGGTGGTGGATTTACCTTCATATTCAGGATGAAGCGTAAAGAGGGAGGAAAAAAAGGTAGAGTGACAGGGAGAAACACAGAGGGACTTTGAAGTGTTACCCAAACTGAGTTCTTTACATTAGCAAGGCAGGTGCAGGTAACAGCAACACCAAGTAAACTGATTCAATATTTCTGAAGAAAGATATGGTCTCCTGTTGTAAAAGGACAATGGCTTTATTTAGTGTTGCTCAGAGGTAGCACAGGACTGATCTGCATAGATAGCATCCAGGCAGAAAGAAATAATCATAAAACTAGCATTTGTTTCCCCAAACTGGCAGTTGGTCACAGTGGCATGCTCATATGCAAGTCCAAAAAACTTCCAGGTTTTTTTCAGAAGCGGAAGATCATCCTATGAACTGTGGCACTTGTTTTCTAACTGCTTAACTCTTTCAGAAATAATCTCCAATTATGGGTCACACTCTAGCAATTTGCACCAAAGTGGCACTAGAGTTCCAAGGGAGCAGTCCCATTACTATGTGGATTGACCCAGCTGCCTTTTGGAAGTGCAAGCTGTGTGGTGCTGCAAGGCCAGGCTGGAAGCCTTGGCCAGCCAAGGCCAATAACTGCTGGGCAGACAAACGTAAGGATTTCTGTGCAAGTCTTACTTTCCTGTCCTGTAGCTAACTTAACCATAATATCAAGATAGCCCCGACCTCTGCTTCAGCTATTTAGCTCTAGGTAGTTTGCTGTCATTTAGAGCTAAAGTCTCAGCTGAAGTTCTTTAATGTTTTTTAACATAGTTGAGATGTTTGTTACTCATTCTGCCCTCTTTTCTAGGTTCTAAAGTCAGTTAAAGTGCAGCTGGAGGCTTGCTTATGACAACTTTTACACCATCTTTGCTCAATGCTTCACAGGAGAGATGTTAATTTTTTTTAATAAGATAACTAACTTGCCTACGCACAATTGCAGTGCTCCTGCAGCTTTTAACCTCCCAGTCACCTGCACTGAGACCTGGGTTCTCAAAAGATATGCCAATCCTCAGTTAACTTACTGCAAGCAATGGGCATTTGGGGCCAAGATACTTCAGTGGCTAGCATCCAGCTTCTTACAGAGAATACAGAGAAAAACAATTGATTCCACTTTAAAACTTTACCTAATGCTTGGCACAAAAAGGCCAGCACCTGTTTCTGTGTGCTTGAGAGCATTTGTATTGCATGTAATTGCCAGAAAATCTAATATCCTAAAGTACTTTCACTCTGCCAGGTCAAATAGTAGGAACTGAAAATAACCTCATAGATCATAAGTTGAGAGTCCTACCTTTTTACTATTGCTGTTAGGAAAAAAAACTTTAAAGGTAATTCTTTGTTACTTCATAATCTAAACCTAAGACTGCAACCTCCATTTCTATTCTAAAGCCAGAGAACAATAGCCTCTGACTGTTGTGTGAGCTACCAAGCAAAGGTTGCTCCCTGGTTGTTCTCCAGCTAGGAAGGGGGACTGGCTGCTTATGAATCTCAATCCTTAAGTGTAATATTCCAGGAAATTCACGTTCAATTGTGTCCATAGAGCCATCAGGGCAGCTGAAGTATCAGCATTCTAGTCTTGAGGTCTCTCAGCAGCGCCCTTCCCAAGAGAAGCATCGCTGGGCTCAGCCAGGTACACGCGAGGTCTGCGCTGCTCAGTCCCACTGGATGCCGAGGAGCTCGCAGCTCACACTCCAGAGCTTCTTTGCTGTCTCATCATCCCGACCCCGTGGAGATACGTATGCTGGCTGGCAATCACTGTAAGAGGAACATTTTTTAAGTCAAAGATCTCCATCTGCATTAGCACACTGAAATGTCTGTGTTAAGATAAGGGAGTTGCTTTCTATCAGCTGAACTTCAAGACCAGTTGAAGAAGGGTGGGAGGCTATCCAGCAAATGAGCAAGGGTTGGTGCTAAGCCACCTTGAGAAAGCTTTCTTTCCAGCTGGCTAGCAAGAGTCTCTCCCAATGGCACCAAGAACTGGCAACCAAGTCTAGCTCTATCTGTTGTCTCAACTCTTAAAGAAACCTATATATGCTCTACTATCTACTCTTCAGTGTATGCTCTCATTAACACCACTAAAAAGGCCTATAAATGTTAACCAGGCTTCTTCAGGAGCACCTTTTCTACCGAACACCACAAAAAAGCCACTCAAACAGCCCTTCATCCTTAACTATTTATCACATCCTATTCATCCCATTATATTGCCATTGCACGAAAGGCAAAGCTGCCCCAGAGTAATAATATTGTAAATAACCGTGTATGGTTATCCCCTTTTCCACTATCCTCTGAACCGTGGCTCCTTTCTTCTGAGCTCCTGTAATCAGACAGCACTCTGTCTGGAATAGAGATCATGTAATGCTAGATCCTGCAATAACATGGGAGTTTAAGAGAACAGAGGAAATTGCATCTCATAAGATTTCTATCCAGCCTAGCGTTTTTGGAGCTCCAAGTGCATGGTCTCTGATGTTCCTGCAATTACTCTGGTGGACTCCACCTGTCTTGCTGTGGCACGTAAATTCTTTTCTTAATGTCTGTACTTGTGCTTTATATTCTGTTGCCTGGAAAATGAAAAGGATTTTAGGCTAGTCCGATGTAAATTGTGAATTACTGTTGAAGCTATTCATTTCCCACCAAGTCCAAAACTCCTTTCTTTTATGAGTTTAAAACCCACCAAAGTTTTCTGTACTCGAGCACATGAATGCTCCATTTATATCCTGGGACAAACAGTCATCCAGGGAAGATTAAGACATCTATTTATATATTGAAGTCTGATTAAGATGGTACAAATTCCCAAGTGAAGATCAGACAAAGTCATTACAGAGACTAATCTGGTCACATATCACGAGGAAAGCTCTGCAAAGACGCAAAGGCTCCAACAGTACCCATGTGGAAAAAAAAAAAAATAGAAGAGATGACAAATTTTGACATTCATTTCCCAAAAAACCAGTATTGTTACACTGCTCTACACCCGGTGGGAAGCTGACAGGCACATCTGCATGGATCTGTTCAAATGGCAATCTTCAAATCTAGGATGATGATGACTTGGAACTGCTCTGGGCTGTAGTTTTGGTGAGGGGAAAAGGCATGATTATGCAGGGTCCTGGAGTAAGTCAAAGAAGTCAAGAAACAACAGGGTTTGTACTGGGAGCTACACAAGGCAGTTTGCAGGACAGGGCGATAAGCATCCCAGCAGGAGTCCCTCCCAGCTGGTGGGTCTGTCATACCGGAGAATCAAGTTATTTTGTCACATGCCAGTCGTGAAAATCTCACCTCCTAGCTCTGCAGCACCATCAGCCCTCCCAGCTCCCTGGAAGCGCAGGCCCCTTCTGCTCCCGTGGGATAAAACTACAAAGAGAACCAAAGTGGTCTTCCCAGGATTGACCCAAGTTACCTCATTGACTAAACAGCTCTACTGAAAAGTGATTTGCCAAAGTCTCGGGCAGACCAGGATTAGAGCTCTGAGCATGTGACAGCCATTCCTGCACTTTAAGTACAGTGATATTCCTAGCACTAAAGGACCTGCTATTGTGTGAAGTGTTGCACAGGTCAGGGATTTCTTCTAACACGATATCCACTGCAACAGACCTGGAAGGGGTAATGCTCTAGTATTTGTCACCCTCAATCTTATCAGCCAGCCTCTTACCCAGTCCCTTCTTAATGAAGAATGACAGTAAGTCTCATTTTCCCCAGCCAGCAAGGTTGCCTTACACAGTATATCACTCCATCAGCTTGCACCCACCTGAAATACTGTCCTGTCACAGAGTCTAGCTCCTCTGCTACTGCACAGTAGACACTGGTCTGAGCTCCTTCCCAAGGTGTCTTCAGGAAGAATGAGAATATCTTCCACAGCCACGTCATTACAAATGAGTGCCGGACCAGCTCAGAATGGACAGAACCAGGATGGAGCGCGTTTGCTGTGACTTTAGTGCCTATGGCAAAAGAAAGCAGTCCAGGACAAATCTGCATGCATCAAACTGCCTTTAAAAAAGAAGGGTAGTATACTCCTCAATTCTACCTGCAGATATTCTACAAGTTAAAGCAGGAGTCCAGGCACAGATACAGGGACAGCAAGTGAAGTCCTCTGTAGTTACTGCTTGCTGGAGCATTCCCCGCTCCCTTCCAAACACCGCAGTCACTACATGTCTTCTGCAAAACAATGTGCTAGAGGGCCTGCGTGCTAAAACAGCAGCAGTTTCGATCGGGCTTTTGAGAACACCAGCTTCTTTTGATTTACTAATTTCCTAGAGAATACACTGCTTCTGTTTTAGTAAAATAAATACTACTTAAGTATGTAGTCACATGGCTGTGACAGATGTTGTGACTTAAGAGGTACTGTCTAGTCCTATGCTTCTGTTGTACAGGCCATCAACATTTAAGGCAGCTGAGTATGCATTAGCTTTTCTATTGGAGACTGCAATTGTAGTTCAGCTCCTTCTGTTTTTTCAGCTTCCACCCACGTACCACAATTGTCTGTGTGGATGCAGCTAGTTTTTGAGAAGCACCAAAGAAAAATTAAATACATTCAACTGTGCCAAGCTACTAAACTCCTCTGCCCTGTTGTTGTAAAGACAATTAGTGTCTTAAGTCTCCTGGTTCCATAGACAGGAGGTATTGTCTTCCTGCAAAGAGCTGTCAGTGAAGCTTGCCTCAAACCATTTCATTTCTGCATAGCCAATTTCCAGACCCTTCTTCAATCTGCTCTCCTCATCCATGGTGCTCAAAAGCCAAGCGGAAAAATACTGCACTCTCCTCTGGGACTTGCCTTGCAGCCGCCTTGCCAGCTCCCGGGTGAAGAGCACGTTAGCCAATTTGCTGTGACAGTAGGCGAGGCCACGATTGTAGCTCTTCTCACCATGGAGATCATGGAAGCGGATTCGGCCTCCGTGATGAGCCAGTGAGGACACGTTCACTACGCGGGCTGGGGCAGACTGCTTCAGACGCTCCAGCAATAGGAAGGTCAAGAGAAAATGACCTAGGGGTGAGAGGAAATGTCATCCTTTTCCGAAGGGTTCCGCTGCTGGAATTTCAAAGTACTTACATGTTACATCTTACTGCTGCCCCCATTTCAAGTCCAGGGAAAAGAAGATCCCCCTGACTCAACAGCTAAACTTTTCTGGGGCCATTAAGTGCTGCTCCTCAGCTTCAAAAAGCTGGAGCTGTCGTGCATTTCAGATGTCCCAGGTAACATGTACAGATACTTAAACTGGGTCCTTGGTAAGCAAATACATTGCATTGCACCTCCAGAACTCTAGCTCTGGCCTTCCATCCTTCCCCAAGGAAGGATGAGGAAGAGAAAACCTGAAAGCAGGATTTTCCTCTGGCATTTTGCCACAGATGTTGAATGCAAACATGACTCCACTGGCCTTACCAAGATGATTCACTCCCAGGTGCATCTCAAAGCCATCAGCAGTCTTGGAGTAAGGGCATAACATTACCCCAGCATTATTAATGAGAATATGGAGTTCCTTCTCCTCTGCAAGAAACAACAGACATCCTTAAACAGGGAAACAGAGGCTGAAGACGGACAAGAAGGTGGCACAAGTCAGCCAAAAAAACCCACTCCTGTCTGAGATGCAGCCACCTCACTTCAATAAAATAAGGATAAGTCTCCTACCACAAACTAGCTTGTGGCCTCTGACAAGCCCCTGCTGTGAACCGCAGTACCCAACACGGTACAGAGATATGCACGTCAGGGATTTGGCATTTGCTAGAAGAGCAGACAGCAGTCCTTGGTAAAATACTGACAAGAAGGATCTAGAGACTGTACCTGCTAGAAATTTCTCAGCAAACTCCCGGATGGACTTCGTATCAGCCAAGTCCAGTTTTTTCGCAATAACTTGCTGGTTCCCTGTCTCAGCTCGGATTTCACTGGCTGCAGCTTCTGCCTTCGCTATGTCTCTGCAAGCGACAATCACCCTCGCACCTGCAAGGGGGGAAAAAAAGCAGGAACAGAAGCTGAGACCACCCAAGCACACCGGATGATCAAGGCTATGAGAAGCAGGTTGACTACGCACAGTGCTTACAAACAACGTATTGTTCCTTTAGGGAACTGGCATCAGTCAGGGGAGCAGCTGGGAGGGACAAAGCCTTTCCTACTGTGTTGTTAGCTCTGATCCAGCCCAAAGCCGTTTTCAGACCAGGAAAATGCACATCTGAAGTGCCTCTGTCCGGGTTCTCCCAGGTCAGGAGTGTGTACCACAACACTGGTATGCCAGGGTTATATCTGCCTCTATAACGGGAACGTCAAGCCAGGAGCACATGAAGATACTTGGGTTCCAGCCAGAGTAATTTCTAACCGGATTGTGAACAGGTAGTTTAATCTCCTTACCGGTTACCCAAAAAGCATCTAAACCAAATTAGCTTGAGACATGAATAACTAAGGCACGCAGCAGTGGACCTACGGCATTTCCCAGCTTCACACAGGCAGAACCCAGCAATACCAGGAACTTCCCCAGTCCTCTCAAAAGAGTTGCAATGCAGAGCATTTTCATGTCACAAGACATGTTTTTGGAGTTCAAGCAATGAAACCAGCCGAGGAACCGGGGACTTGCACCTCAGTGGTTACAGCCTCTGGAGAAGCAACACTTGGGCTCGCCTGAAATAACTTTGGAATCCAACCCGCTTAAAAGCGAGCATAAAATACTCCTCCCTTAGATCCAGAAAAGGGAGCGCCGACGCTCAGCCGCGCGGGGATGCCTGCTGACGAAGGCCGGCGACTTGCCTCTTCGCGCCAGGTCTCTGGCAGTCTCCTTCCCGATGCCCGTGTTGGCTCCCGTGATTATCACCACCTTCCCCTCCAGCTTAGCCGTTGACTTACACTGTCCTCCAGCGACATACCTCCTGCGAGACAGGGCGGCAGCGGTCAGGGGACGAGGCCCGAGGGCAGCTTCCCTCCCCGGGGGCTCGGGTCAGGGCTGAGCACCCAGAGCCCCACGTTTCGCCCCAACGGTCGGGCTGACCGCTGCGCTCAGGGCCCCGGGGAGTCACGGGCGTCGTTACCTGAAGAGGCTGATCACGACCGTGTCGTGACCGGGCCGCCGGGTCACGTTCCCACTCGCCCCCCCTCCCCCCCCCTTTACGAACACCGGCGGGGCCCGGCCCGCGGAGGCCCCGCCTNTCGGGCTGACCGCTGCGCTCAGGGCCCCGGGGAGTCACGGGCGTCGTTACCTGAAGAGGCTGATCACGACCGTGTCGTGACCGGGCCGCCGGGTCACGTTCCCACTCGCCCCCCCTCCCCCCCCCTTTACGAACACCGGCGGGGCCCGGCCCGCGGAGGCCCCGCCTNTTGCTTTTGTGTCATTATTTAATGGGACTGCTCAATACCACATCTTCATTAGAAATCTTTTTAGGAATAGTATCCTCTCATTTTCCTCAGTTTTCTAGTCAAACGGTATACTTTTTAGTGATGCTGGTGTTTTCCTTCGTGTATGAAATATTAGTCGCTAAGGTAGATGCAATCAGTTTTTAAACATGGAATTAAATGATTAGCATTAGTTTTAACTAACGTTAAGGGGTAAGAACTACTTCTGCCATAACCCTGCAAGCTTCAGTTGTCATGACAACTACTGTATATGTAACTTTTTAATACAGAGAAATTATGGCTGCTGCTTAATACAACTTTCCAAGAGACTCTTTTTTTTTTTTTCTTTTCTTCTCTGAACCACAGACACCATAAAAGTGAATTCAACACCAAGTCGGCTGCTAAAATAGTAATATGGAGCACTGGCATATTTCCCTCTTTCAACATGGAAGATTCTACACAGCAGACAACGGTGACCTAGTTACAAGAGGTACTATAGGAAATAAAAATGAAAACCAAGGAAAGTAATATCACAGGCCACTCTTTCTTACTATCAGTGGCTCCTCCTGCAAATAATTCAGAAATAAAAGGATTCTTCATCTTATGACACCAAGACTGTTCATCTATGACAATAGAAAGAGCTGAATTGTAATATATTGAGGGAATACCAAAGCTAAATTTTTTTTGAAAAGCATTTTAGAGCATGCTTTACCTCCTTTTTCCATTTCTTACTTTGCTGATGAGCTAGTAGATTCAGGTCTAAATTAACCAGCAGGTGGTAGCAGTGTTTAAGATTTCTAGAACTGGTATGTAAGTCATGCAAGTTACTAATACGTAGACAGAGAAAACATTTCAGAGAGTACAGACCACAGTCAATGCCTCTGCAAGTTTACCTTCATGGCCAGGTTCTTCTATCTTTGTTGATGATGGATAGACATTTACTTGACACCTTTAAGTCATTTCAAAGATTATTTCATGTGCAGAGTAATGGTAAAATGAGACTAATAGGGCTTTTTGGTTTTTTTTGGCAGGACGTGAATTATTAGCCTAACGGTTCCTCTTCACTGTAGTCCCTGTCGCTAGGGACTGGCCGCGGCGGGGCCTTCCCTCCTCCCTGCCCGGCGGCAGCCGGCCCTCCGGTTGGGGCTTCCCCGCGGGCGGCCTCTCGGGTGGCTGGGGCCCGCTGCAGGGCCGTTGCGGGGAGTCTGGGGTGTTTCTCCGTAGATAAACCTGTCCTTACAGGCAGGAGGGCAGAGTCTCTTTAGAAAGGCCCGTGCGTGGGGTAGGCGTTTGCCGAGGCACTCGTAGGAATTTAGTGCATGGCTTTCGGTAGGCGCCTCCTCGGAGGGGTCGGGTGGCTTTGCTAGGTCTGGCTTCACTGGGCGTTATTTTTCAATTGCTGCTATACTCTGGTAGTTTCGCTCTTGAGTATTAGGCCTGCTCATGCAAAGCCCCAAATATGCAAGTAGCGAGGCAGGCGTGTCGCTTTACTCCTCTGCAGGAGCTCCTTTGGCCTGGCAAATTTCAACTCCGTAGCCAAGCACTGCTGTGCTGGGCTTTCGGCTTCAGTCTGGTCCCTGAGGAGGAGTTGTCACTTGGATGTTATTTCATGCGGTTTCTAGGCGAACCACCTAAACTGCAGTGCCTTGGGGTTTGTTCTTTTCTTTTTTAAGGGTCATCGGTGGTCTCTTGTTTAAAATCTCAGCAGCGGAAGTAAAAGCAGTTTTTATTATCACAACTGTCCACAACCATTTGTAGACTTATTGGAGAAGATTTGCATGTTAAATGACAGTTTTAAAAGTCTGGTTTGTGCACTACCTACCCACAGACTAGAAAAAAAGTATCGAGCTACACAGTTATATTAGAAGCAAAACCTGATTTTATGGGTATTCTTTATACCATACGAGTGGGTAAAACACTCTGACAGAACACTTCTCTGTAGGACTTGGCATTGTGCTTCTAATTCAGTTCTGAATACTTGGCAGTATTCTAGGAACCCGGAAGGGAAGTGATCTGCCAAGGAGAATTTTACCAATGTCACCGAATCTCTTTGATTAAATACTTCCTTTGTATGAGAAACATGATACACAGTTATCACGAAACTGCTGTAGCTCAGCTTGGGTTTTGTACCACAAGAATGAGTAGGGGCTATCAGCCACATTCTGCAATAGTCTTGTCATTCTCCCAGAATTGATCAATTTTATGTGTTTAGGTGTGAAATCATAAAAATGGTTTGTTCAGAATATACCAGTCTATGCTAGATAACACAGGCTATGAAAAGCTTAATGTTCCATTTCTTACCTGGCTTTCCCTTTAATAATGAGTTAAATTCAGGGTTGCAGTCATCATCATCAGCATTTCCAGAAAGTTTGGTACAAGAAAGATGTTCAGACCTGCAAATGACAACTTTCAAAGCCGACTTAATTTCACTAGTGGTCAACAAGAATAAAAAGCATAAAAGAAGAAATACCCTTTCTTGGAGGAAATACTTATTTCCTTGTAGAAAGGAGAGTGGTTGGTTTCTTGGTGAGGTAAAGCTTTGTCAGGTCTCCATGGAACTGGGGTAGTCTTCAGCAATGAATTCTGAGCAGTGGGCTTAAACGTAGTATTTACAGGCAGCAATTTTTGCAATGCTTGTAGATTTTTTTTTTTCAACAGATTACAAATAATTGCAAACTGATTTTTCAGACATGCTATGAAATTTTAATATGGTTGTTCTAATCTTTAAATTTGGTGCTGCAAAAATTCTGGTAATATTTTTGGAAAGTATTTCTAAGACAGTTTAAGATAAGTCAGGAATTTGTCTATCTGGTGGAGGTGTTCCACTCTCCTAATGTGCTTTGTTTGCTTCTTGTACATCTGAGGAGGGGGGGTGTATCTTTATTTTTCGAGTTATCTGATCCTGAAAACTTCAGGAGGCAATAAAAGGTACCTTGCATACTCTCTTAAGATGATTGGCATGCTCCCAAACTCAAGGGAAGACAGCATCTATAGTCCTTGGGACATCTTTGAGGGGCAGAGGTTTGGAAATGCTGTTTCACTCTATGTAAACAAGATAACAAATTCCTAGCTCTAGAAACAAATTTTTTCCCTCAGAATTTGTAGGAGGGCGTTTTAAGCAGCCTGGATCAGTTTCAAATATAGCTACTTTCCTCTAAATTAATTCAGTTAGCTGTACTTTTCAACTTAATCTATTTCTAATTGATTGGAAATAAATCAGTTAAATGTTGATGAGCATGCGGGTAATGTTACTGTGGCTTTGGTGCTTTTTACTTTTACTGCATTCAAAAAGTTCCCTCAATGTACTTTGAGTCGCAGTTTAATTCAGAGTGATATGAATTAAACTGCTCAATGTATTCTGGCATTTCTGTTAGGCCAGATCCAGTATAATGCTTTCAAGCCACATTGCCCGTTTTCTTGTTGGCATATCGACAAAAAAGTCCCAAGCCATTGCTACTTGACTTTTGGAAACTTAGCATTTCTTTGGCTGCTCGTTTAGAAGTGCAGTGTCGTTTTAATCCACTTGGGGGACACAGAGAAGGTAAAATACTGCTTTTTTTGGTACCGCACCAGGTTTCAATTAGTTTGAGACAGCGGTTGTTTTAAGAGGTCACTACTTAAATTGGATTAGTGAAATGACCTGTATGAAACAAAATGCTGACTTCTGAAGGCTGTTTTTCTGCACTTCATGTCCATGATTTCACTTGCAACCCAGCTACACAAATAATTGCATCAGCACAAATGTACGTGGTGGCAAATCATGGAGGAAGTTGAGGAGAGTGTATTTAGGAACCTCGTAAGTCAGCATTTCCTCCTGAATTAACTGGGATGTGAAACTTCATTTCCTGATACCAGTAATACGTTAACAGTCATAATGTAGCTTAGTCTGTAATCATTCTGTGTGCTGCTTGAGAGGATAACTTCTTATCAGATGATGGTTTTTAATTCTGTCTTAAGTTCTCTACAGTTCAAATTCTGGGGCTTAATATGAATTTGAACTGAAAGGGAAAGGCTACAGCTTAGGCATGTCGTGTATATGAGAGGAGCGATGTGAGAATATTTGGATCGCTTCAAACTTTTTTCCTATTCTCTGCTGAGAGCTCAGTGGTTTAAAAAGTGCTTTTGCAGAGGACCATATTTACAAAAAGGTATTATCAAGTCAGTTTTTTACTGCAATGATATTTTCATAATGTTATCTTTAATTTTGTCTTTAAAGTTAAATCAAATTAGAGAAGTTTTACCAAGAGGACCATCTGCATTTTTTGCTACCCAAAATTTTATTTTAGACTGAATTATTCTCTCCTGAGACATGAGTTAGGCTAGTGCATATTTATCAGACTTCTCACAGAACTTGGTTTCATTCAGCATTACTCTGCAAGAGTACTCTGGTGGTCGTCTTCAGTGCTTTTGCAAAAGCTTATAAAACATGTATTTTTGCTCCATTCAGATAATAGGGGTTTCAGAATCCTACTTTCATTGATCGTGGATATTAGAGAGGTATGATAGCTTTTTAACACATGCAAAATACGTGTCTTAAGGTTTCGTTTAAAAATAGAATAACAGCGGTGAAACCCATTCTTTGGCCTCCAAAGCCCTAGATACAAGGACCTTAGCAAATGGCTGTCTCAAACAAGCAAACAAGTAAAATGTCTAGTTTTGTTGGCTGATTAAACAAGTGATGTCATGCCAGAAGAGGGAAGCATTTGGGCATTAATCTGTGAACCTGAGGTGATATCTTGATGGCATCTTTAGTCTCTGAGTACTCTAGAATGCTTATCCCGTTTACCTAGTTACTTTGTGACCACAAGGATGCGGAGTGCCCTATCTGCCAGGAACTTCAGGGCTCACGTGGAAATGTAGATTGACTTGATGTTCTGTTCAAATCCAAATTATGGTTTCAGCCTTCAGTAATCTTGCCAAATGTGTGCAAAAAATAAGAAATATTTGAGCTGCTTACGAACATGTCCTCTTTGTTATCCTTTCATTTTCAACACACAATTCTGTCAGTGGAGATTGGAGCATAATAGGTCAGAAAAATATTTCAGGTTTGACTTCTTCTGTCATGTCATGTTTGTAGTGGCCAGCATTTGAAAGGGTGGTTTCTGCTGTCTCCCCCCCACCCTCTTCTGATAAGTTGTTGTAAGAACGGGCCATTCCTGTTTGAGGTAAATTTTGACCTGGTGTCTCTGTAATCAGCCATCTGTGGCAGCTTCCTTGTCTGTAATGGATTGAGTTCTGTTGTTATTTCCCTATAGTTTGTCTGACATACTACTTTTTCTTCCACAGAGGAGAAGAAAAAACTAGTTCGAGAATTTGATGAGAAACAGCGTGAAGCAAATGAAACGGTAAACTTAAGTCTAGACTTCTGGCCTTTCTGACCAGTTGAAACATTGATGCCTTAAAAAGGACAGTACTTCCAAATTTTACTCTCTCTATGGTTCCTATGCTGGCAGGCAAATGTTTTTTTTTTTTTTTAACGTTTGATTCATTGATCTGATAGATGTGTCTGTGTTTGTCAAGACTGTTGTATATATCCATATACATATATAGACAAATATTCTTACATGCATATTTTTTTCTTTTGAGTGCTTGGTTTCGATATTGCCTTCCCTTTGTTGAGCAAAGGAGGGTGATAGAGGCGCAATTACAATTGCTAGAGGTTGTAGGGAGGGCATGTAAAGAGTCTTTTTTTTTTTTTCTTCTTTTTTTTTTCCCTACCATCTTTTTTCATGTTGGTCTTAACCCACCTGATCTTTCTATAATAGTCTGATGGTTAAGTATCAGGGATCTTGAATATTCAAAACCTCTATTGTATAGGCTTCCTGGACAGCAGGTGATGTGGAACTGCACAAAAAAACCCCATGTGACTTGTCTTTTTAAGGAAGACTTTGTGGATTAAGCTCTTTTCTTCTTAATTAGGATGTTTTTGAGTCACAACTGACCCTTTTGAGAGAGATGCTTTATTCCTCTAACTTACTGGGTTTGTATTGTGAGAGAGCTCATATTGGTAGACAGCTTTAAGCACTGTGAATTTGTAACAACTGTCACCAAAAGTTGATGTGAAAGTTCATTCATCCACAATCCCAGGGTTTACAAATCTAACTCCAGTTGCCAGGCCCGGATGTTCGGAGTATGAATTTAGTGGCATGCCTACCTATGCCTTGCACAGATATGATGAGAAGCTGATACCCATCCTATGAATGCTTAAACAATATGAAAGTGAGAACTGCACGTTTTGAAGCTATGGAGTTACGTTTCAGAAAATATCAAGCATTTAAGCTTGGCGATTAGGGTTTTTTTTTCTTTTCTTTTTATTTCCTTGAGGCATTGTGTATCTTAAAATCCATGTGGGCTGAAGAACATTAGGCAGAATGGTGTACTCAATACTAGATGAGGGGTATAGGGTTTGGGGTTAATCTGCCCCCAATCACATAAAGACATGTGAATTCCTTCATCTGGTGGTGACTTTTGGGTATAGCTGCTGATAAGAGTAGATTTGGTGCTTTAAAAAATAAACACATTTTCTTTCATTAAAGCTGCAGGAAATGGAGGAAGAACTGAAGTATGCTCCTCTGTCTTTCCGCAACCAAATGATGAGCAAAATCCGGGCGTACAGAAGAGACCTCTCCATGTTCCAGAGAGAGATGAGAAGCACAGATTTGGGATTGGGCCCTGGAAGTCAAGGCAATATAAAATATGGAATCTTCTCCACAGAAAATGAAGAGAGTGTGAGAATTAGATACAAATTTTATTTAACATTGCTGTGATTGTTTAAAAAAAAATATTCCAGATGTATTGTTTACAGTGTTTCTACCTTAATCCACTTAGCTTCTCTGCTTGTATAACTGCCTGTATATTCCTCTGCATGTAACACGAATATCTCAGGGAGGAGAAAGAACAGCTGGAACTCAGAGGAGAGCTTCTCTGTTCTAAAACAAAGATATGAGTATAATCAAACTGGAAATACTTGAATACCGTGTGCTTAGTAACTTACACAACATTCTGTACTGAAATGGTTTATTTAGTCATTCCCGTGCAGCAGTGAAAACATGAAAGTGATGCTACTGACTGAGAAGAAAGGTTAACTGATCTAGTTTTAGTCTCTAAAACTAGCAAAGTGTGTGGATTATGCACTGTATAGGTTCTTTGGTAGAATTCTCTTTTAAGCAATCTCAGTGTAAATAATTTCAAGAAAATATAAGGAGTCATCCTCTAGCACTTTTTTCACTATGGATGTGCTGCTACAGTGCAAGAAATACACCAATTTCTTTGTTTACCAGATATGCTTAGATATATTTGAGCTGGTGAGACTGAATCTGCTTATTATCTTCAAAGTGCTGTCCTCTGTACAGAAAGTTCATGGAGGTGGGCTTTTGGTTGACTGCCTTAGATAAGGGAGGTTTGAGGGAGGCTGTTTCCTTAGTATCTCATTCTGCAGTAGCTTGGTAAATTCCTGCATTTGATTCCTTCTGATTGGTTCCTCTAAAACCTGAGAGCAGGGTGGTAGATTAGACTTTCTGAAGCTTAAGAAAATATTTTGAGCTACCTTTTGACCCCAAGGTCAGCAAACATTTCTCATCCTCTAGGCGAGGCTACTGGCATGAAAAGAGGATCTTTGTTACTTAGCAGTCCATCTGTTAGTGCTGTTTGCTCCTAATCCTTTTGACTGTGTAAACTCTTAGTGATCTCCCTGGCAACCAACTGTGAAGTCACAAATAAGACTGAATTTAGATACCAATGGAAGGAAAAGCTAGCATCTGGAAAGCAAAGATATTATTTTCGTGTAAATGTTCTTTGATGGAAAAGTAAATTGCTGCAAAGACAGTTTTTTGTAACTTTTAACTCTTTAGTTGTGTGTCCTTGTTTTTCAAGATTTAAGCAGATTTGGCCATAATCTTGCAATGTGAACAAGAACTCTTTCAAAATTAACTGGGCTACATCAGTTAACATAAGCAGCATGTACAGCTAATACTAATGGATGGCCTATGGCGTCACATCCTAACCTTTTAATATGTCAGAAGCCTAATACCTCTCTCTTTGTGCTTAATAGTTAAGCATACGTTATTTTTCAGACTAATCTGCAGTCACAGAGGGTGCTGCTTCTCCAGGGAACAGACAGCCTGAACCGAGCCAGTCAGAGCATTGAGCGCTCGCACCGAATTGCTGCTGAGACAGATCAGATTGGCACCGATATAATTGAAGAACTTGGGGAGCAGCGGGAGCAACTGGAACGCACCAAGAGCAGAGTAAGCAGGGAAACTGGGGGCATTGTATTGAAACAACCTGATGTTAGCTTAGTGGGAACTGTATGCCAGTAATTACTCTCAGAGACCTCCTTAGACATGGTAATCCAACTGACGTTTCTAGACACCACATCCAGGCTGTCACATTTCTATGCTGTGCTCATAAAAGGAAAAAAATTACTGTAGCAGGGCCCAAAGCACGATGGCCAAACGTTTGCTGCTGTGTCTGTGCAGGATTATATATTAGACCTATAAACCCCTGCTAAAAAATAGCATTACTGAAAAAATTACAGATTTAAAAAAATGCTAAGGAGTTGCCCACCACTAGATTACTAGTAAAGGTTTAGATTTGGGAGGCAGTTAACAAGTTCTTCTAATGAAAGGAAATTTAATAGAAGCTTAATTACTTAATTACTAACCTTCTGATATTTGTAGGTTAGCTAAGGAGGGAGAAAGTGGTGTCAGACAAGAACGCCTGTTCCTCACCCTTGGGTCAAGAAGCTCTGCTTCTACTGTGGAAGCTTTAAGAAGTAGTTCATTTGTTTTGTGTACACACATATGTAAAACTGAGAATTTGATTTCTGAAGCAACAAACTGATGGGATTTTGGGGGTGTACAAGGGATCCTGAGTGTAAAGCTCGTAGGCGAGTGACCTGCAGGGGGACGCTGAGTTTGGCAAGTAAGCATGCCCAGCCAAAACAAAAAGCATACTCCTTTTCTTGGGAGTTATCTCTACTCATTGCAACAAAGGCTGTAGCTTTTTCATTTAAGTAGTTCTTCAATGTCAGTCAGAATTTGATTTGCCCTGCTCCCAAATTCGGGTTGGAGAGCAGGAAAAGAAATGTGATCTTAAGATTTGTAGGTATAGTTTTTGTCTGCTCTTTTTCTAATTAAAAATATTGTAGTCCTTCAAGCATGTCAGTCTTATCCACAGTTGTTCGTGAAGCTGTGACTATTATTGTGAGCCTTTTAGGCATTGTATTGCTGAATTGTATTAAACGCACGTTCCAACTAGAAGCAGACTTTCTTCTTGCTTGGTCTTTCGTAGCAAAGATTGGAAATCTAGTACACTTGGAGTGGACTTGGTAGTTTTCTTCCCAACTTGGTCCAGTCCATCTCAGTGCAAGGTAACGTACCTACAGGGCCAGTTTTGCAATTGAGGGCAGTAGCTTAAACTACAGAGGAGTTGTGCAGGCAGGTGTGCTGTGATGGTAAGTGGCCTGGCTTACCTTGCACTTCCCTTGAAGCTTTGGAAGTGGAATAGAAAAATCTTACCTGGAGACCTCCAGCGGCCATACATAATGAATCCTGACTCTTGTTTGGGAGACAACAGCTTTTTCACTTGTCTGTAACCTCACTTAATTGTGCTTCTTAATAGCTGACTGAGAAATACTTGACGGTTCATTTCCGAGCATTACAGAGCTGAAATGGATTATCTATTAACAGTCCAGAGCTCATCCACTGGGTCACTTAAACCTGTCAGTGCAACATGGTTCTTTCTTTGCTAGAAATGGAACAGCTTTTCAACCAGTTCCAGAAGTGCACTGGGGAGAACATGTCAGTATCATTTTCTTCTGGTGTCAACAACTAGAATAATGAAATTTCGTGAAAGGAGCTAATACCAACTTTCTGATAGTCATAGATTAGCTAAAGGGGCAGAAAGTGATCCTAAATTGCATATCTTTGTATGTGTCTAAGGGAAAGTATACATGAAAGTCTTATTTCCTCCTTAGAAAGGAGACGATGCTTCCAGCTTGTATTGTGCCTAGAGAACAATGTTGTCTCTGAATTTTGAGAATATACGGTTAGCCTTGGTTCTGTTATTAATTGCAACATTTCAACACCAGCTACTTCCAGGTGCATCTTTACAGAGTTGCTGTATACTTGTTCAACTGGCAAATAACTTCTGTTTCTTCTTAGTTGGTGAATACAAGTGAAAACTTGAGCAAGAGTCGCAAGATTCTACGTTCTATGTCCAGGAGGTGAGTAGCGTGACTGACTTAGAGCACTACTTACTCTACATGTAGTGTCGTTGCCTGCCAGTTTCAGGCAACAAATGAAGAATAGTGTCAGCTGGAGCTGCAGGGAGGTTTTGGGGAATGTGTAAACAGGATGTGTGCCCATGTGCAGATGCTAATTTGTGTTTTCTCCTCTCTGGTAATTACTTAATGGAGTAAAGGTAGTTGAACACTACTGAATTTGTGCTGCTCATTTAGGATAATACAGGGGTCTTTAACCATCCTGTGTGATGAATTGTGGTGAGGGGAGGGAGTTGGACGTAAGCAAGTTACAGTGAATTGCTGATGGTAACTTTAGATGCAACTCCTTGTTGTTCAGCTTGGAAAAAGCTGTGCCATAAATCACTGCAGCATTAAGTGATTTAGATGACACAGACAAATCTGTTCAGCCCATAGTAATGCCCTAGAGTAGCTAGGCTCTCATATGAGAAACTCTGAGCCTGACCATATACTATTTTGATGACTAAAGCCTTGGCTGCTTAAGTGTATTTATCTTAACGATATCTGTATAAACTAGTTCATGGAGTATATTTCCAGTAGGTACTTCTGGCCTAACAACCTCTCCTTTATACCCATTGCTAAAGGAAGTTATGATAACTGTATAATTTTCAATAGTAGAAGTAGATTATTATTTTGAGATTTTTGTAGCTTTACATCAATTACATAGTTCCAAGTAAAAGCACCACAAGGTGGGTTTTAGCACAGGAGTTCAACTGATGCTTTCCTCTTGGCTTGATCGAATGAGGAGGCACATATAGAGCAGAATGATCTGCCTTGTGTGGGGCAGGGGAAGAGGAACAGAACTGCTACTGTTGAAGTCTAAGATTTAAGCAGAATTTCCAGGAAAACATGAGTAGGAAACTGCCAAGTTTGTCCCTTCCTGCTTGTTAAGAGCTATTCAGATAGCACTTTATGGTCTAGCTGAAACAGGAAGTATACTTATTGAACATATGATGGTGATCAAATTATCTAGAATCTGCTTCTATAATCACGGGGGGAAAAAAGCAAGCTATCTTGGATTTTTTTTTTTTAACTGTAGAGTAACCACTAATAAGTTGTTGCTGTCAATTATCATCATCCTGGAACTCGCCATCCTAGGAGGTGTGGTCTACTACAAGTTTTTTCGCAGCAGATGAATCCTCATGAATGAGATGAGCTTTCCCACTGTTGAGGAACCTGATGGGATGTCTGTTCCCTTTGAATGTCTGAAGATTGAACTGTCTCATGAGACAGCATGTTCAGCTGAAACTGTACTGACACTAGAAAGACAGAGAATGGGAGTAAAAGGAAAATGCAAAGACAGACTTGAACTACTGGTAAGATTAATAAGAAGGTAATAAATATTTTATTGTCACAATTTGTATATATTTAACTAAATGAATAAATCTTGGTATGTAATAAAGTAGCCACCAATCAGTGGAAAAGCTAGTTTATTTAAAAATTGAGAAGTTAACAGTATTTGCCAAGTGTTGACAATCTATCCACTCAAGTGCCTCAGCAGAGCTCTATAATGTCCAATGTACCCAACACTTAAATCCTCACTTGCTCTTCACTGTCAGATTCATCTGGAGAACTGGGTGTTGGGAGTTCATCGAAAGCGGTGTGTGCTCCTTCCCTTGTCTGCCCAAAGCACGTTGCGATCACGTCGACTGCAAGACTAGCAGTTGCGTTCACTTCCTCTTGAGAAGCTCCAAGCAGTGGATTGACTTCAACCATGTCTACAGCTGAAAGCATGCCTGTGAAAATGATTTACAGCTTTGTTACTATGAAAAAGGGTAAAATCCCTAATAGGGTTTCTTTTGCAGCCTTTCATTTATTGCAGCAAGCCTTGATACTTGAGCTTGTGACCTACTCTACCCCTTAGACAAGTAAAATTGGCTCTCAAGTGAGGGATGAGGTTATCATTCTTAGGTGCAAGTTTGTGGTTTTAATGTGGTTCTTCCTTACATCGTCACTACTTCACTCACCATGCTTTTAGCATTCAGGAAAACCAAGTTTGGTGTTCCATATACACTTATGAGAGGAATGGTTTTTTAATCGTGTTTTCTCCCAGTCCAAAAATTAGGGAATATAAAATAGTCTCACCTTGTATTTTTTGCCATCCTATTCATGATTCTACTGAATCTGTTGTCTGGTTGTGGTTTTTTCTTTGGTGTGGTGGTTTTTTTTTTTTTCCTTCCCATACCAACTTTCACTGCAAATAACTCATTGTTTAAACAAATTAAATAAAAACTCCATGGCATAAGGAGGAAATTCCTCATGTATTGAGTCAACTGCAGTATACTTGGTGAAAGCTTGATTTGCTAGCCTTGAATCCTAGAACGGAACTTCAAACTGTTTAAAATTGTTTGCATCCAATTTTTTGTCCCCGATGCCCATTTTTACATCTGACCTCATGCGTTTAGGAATAGGGGACAGTATTATACAAGATGGCGAAGTAATTTTTGGCATTAGTTGTTAATACATTATGTAATTTACTTTTGGTAAGTTGAAGTTGTTGATGGTTAAGCTGCTTCCAACACCTGGGGTTATTGCCCAATCATGGGACTTTTTTCCCTTACTGAAGGTTGAATTGACTTTGTAGGCACCTCAGGTTTGACTACATTTATCTTATTATCTAGTTACACAGGAAAAACATAACCAATATGAGCTCTATGTAGGTTGTCCTGTCCCTGCTCAGTCCAGTGCTGCTGGTCAACGCCTACCTGTGTTGTGTATTTCCTCTGTGATGTACATGCCTTCTCTGTAAGTTAATCCACCTAGAACAGGAGTCCCAGTTGCTGGAGCCAGTGAGGGATCAAAAGCATCAATGTCAAAACTCAGGTGAATTGGTCTCTCTCTCCTGAGACAGAATAAAACAAGAAAAAGCAATCTCAGAACCTTTAACTTTTTCTACATGTATTTCTTACTGTCCAGGCTGATCAGCAAAGTAGCATCATGCTCCATGATGCTAAAGGTCCTAAGTCCTATACCACGTCTTATATACATTTGGAAAGGATTTTTTTATTTTTTTTTAATATCTTTGGACTCTGAAACATCTCTTAGCTCAGAACTTTCCTCAGGACACATTGGGAAAACAGAAGTTTGTCTTTCTAGGTTCACTGAGCATCTGGCTCAGGTGTGATTTGGCTGAAGATAAGTACTTTAGTTCTAACCATCTTCTCTGGTATTTGTCTCCTTAGTTGGAAAAATGTAGAGAAAGGTTATGATAAAATCCAGCCTTTTTTCCTTTTGTAGAGAAAGCTAGGGTGAAAGGCTGAAACATTGATTTGCCTGGCATCTAGGATGGAGGAAGCACAAAGCTTGAGGATTTCATAGATGGCTCATCAAGATGAATGGGGCATTCTGCATTTTTCAGGTCAGTAGTTGAAGGCTGCCTCCAAGCTCTGCCATGTAAGCCTAGCTGGTGAAAAAGTGAAGGTTAATCTCAAACCTAAAGCATTAGTTACTTACTACATGACATCTGGCAACCCGTGACAGCTTAATAAATTAGACACTGCTTGTCCCTTAGATGAGCTGTTTAAGTGGTAGCCTGTGTACTCCCAACTTACTGCAGATGCTCAGTAGGGAGAAGCATCTGGATTAGCAACTTCTTTACTTGGCACAGCTGCAGCTAGGAAAGGTGAGCACACCTTTAGATACAACAGCATGCAGCACAGATCCATGGACCTTGTTCTGCTTACAGGAATTTTGTTCTACCCTGTGGTGAGAGGTTACCCTTTTAACTCTGATCCTTTCTATGTGTCCCTAGACTAGCATGATTTGCTCCCTGATCTGGTTCAGCAAACTTGAACAAGGTTAGCAAAGACTTCAGCATTGAACTTCAGTAAGGGAGTGGTTACAGTGAACTTCACTAGCTGAACTGAAAGTGGCAGTTGCCATCAGGACAGCATGTGTAGTGCAGTCTAAGGAGGAAGCCATCAAATGCTTCTACGTCATGTACTAACAGCTGAATTCAAGTTACCGTCAGTTGCTCCATATATTTTTAAAAGTATAATGTATACCCTAGGCTCAGAGTTGATTCAAACATTTTGTCAAACTGCAGCAAAATGCAGAATTCCTCAAGAAAGAGAACAAAAGCGTATAAAATGGAGCCACAATAGTAGTGACTAATGTAACCTATCTTGTAGGTTTTTGCAAAACACTGTGAAATGGTTCCAGTTCAAGATGTGGAAGTTGAGGACTAAAATCAGTGCTAAGACTTTACTATTTACTGGACACTGTCACAAGTCTGTTAAGCCGCCTTACATCAAATATGTATGTAAAATATGTAAATAACTTTCAGGAAAGTAGATATTCAACAAGTAGATGATAAGAGTGGTTTAAATGAGGTAATAATTTGTTACCCGCCCATCAGTTGTTCAAATGTTCTTTCCATAACTTTCTGAATTCCAAGGCGATCAATATCCCTCATGGAAAAATATTGGATGTCATAGTTCTTCAAAATATAGCTGTTAAAATTAAAAAAAAAAAATCATTACTGGCCTAAGCTTAAATCTAGCAACCCTTGTGAACAGCCAGATGTGGAAAGAAGCTCATGATTTCAGCCTTTACAAAAATCCTTTTATCTAAACCAACTTACTATTCTGCAGGATCCACATCCCTCAAACCAATGTACACAATATCAGATGCTGAAAGGCAGGGCTTTAGCCAGGAAAAGCCAGGAAGTTGTGGTACCTGCAAGCAAAGGTTTGGTATTAGGTTAGCTTAATGACATATATAACAAAACTGTATTTAATGGTTCCCTCAAAACTTTGTATTTATTTATAGCATCCTTTCCCTGACTAAACAGAAACTTCATTGCTTGTGAGTCTGGCTTCCTGGTTTAATCAGTCCTTGCCTTTGTTGTACCATTCTACCCGAGTTGAATGTTAATGCATGAAGTTTTTAGCTCTTCTATGTTTTCCAGTTTGAAGAGGAGGAATAAAAAGCCCAAATCCACAAGCAATAGGTAATTAGCATCAGTGAATGTAAGGGGGAATGATAAGAAACTAGGTACCCAGATGTAGATCACTTATACAGTGCATTTAATGGTAACACTATGTAACTTACCCAGTATGTCATACTTAAGTGGAAGACTAAAAACCAAGGCACCTCTGTCTTTTTAGGAGAATCACCAAAAAGTCATGCAAACTTTGTTGCAAAAACAACATTAAAAGATGGACAAATTCAAAGTGGGAAGTAAAAAAAAAAAAAAGCATGACAAGAACTTGGGCCTCCACATTGGGCTACATTGTACTGTTTTTTAATGTAGAACTAAAGAGAGCCGGTCTAGGACAGCAAATGAAAGATGATGAGGTCACATTTTTCAGCTTTGGTAATTAACTAATCATGGTAAGCAATTATAAAAATCCTAATATCTACTAATTTGGGGAGTGCTTTAAATTAACTCAAATTTCTCTTCTTCCTCTCCCAGCTCTGAAAATGGCTACAGCCAACACAGCTGTCAAGCAGGAAGAAGGCTTTCCCCTCCCTCTTATACTTCTCAATGACTAATTATATTCTAGTTACAACATTTGGATTTGTTTTTAAAGGCTAACACACCCATAGCTATATTTAATTACATTGGCATTAAATAAGCACATGCCATAAAAGTATTTGTTACTCTGGGGCAATGACCTGAAACTTTTCTGCAGTCCTGAATTCAGAAGAGGGATAAATGAATTGGAGACCACTAGGAAAAATAATTCAGGTTTCAGAAATTAAGCTCTATCTGCAAAACCCATTACCATACCATAAGCGGAGCACAGTATTGATAATATTGTCAGATATTCTCTAGTATCAATGATTTGGTAGATTTAATACTGCCATTTTTAATTATACCTCTTCCTCTTTAAATAAAGAAAATGGAATGCCATAACTTCCTTTGGTAGGCTGTTTTTACTTTGGTGCAGTAGAAAAGGAGTTGCCGATAGTAAAGCCAAACAGGCATCAGAAAAAGGTGCAGGCATTTTCATGGTAAGTTATTAATAGCAGTTTATGAGTTTAGTTTGAATGGCTCCAGGAGCCCTGACACTATAATGCTCAGTTTGAGGAATGCCAATCAAAGGATTATGTTCATAAATATTTTCCCTTAAAACAGCAAAATTAATTTTAAAGGTCTTTTAAAAACCCTGAAGTGCCACCTTGCCTTGAGGAGTACCAGGCAGTGCTCCTGTGAAGCTACGTGGACAAACAAGTAGCAGCTGACAGCCTGTGAATGGACTGTGCAACACCAGGGTTTGTTCTACAGCGACCTGGCCAAATGCTTTATTTTATTTCATGGCCAGATGCACCACTTTTATACCTCATGTTGTCTGCTACATGGGACACTTAATTCAGTAGAGCATTGACCAAGCTCATTAGCCCATAAGGGATTCTGAAAACAGGTGAGATGGTAACACCTAAAGCTGAGGGACTTGAAACAGCCCTGGGGAGTTCTTGGCAGTTGTGCTAATTTAAGCAGTTGCTGCCACATCAGTTTTCCCCCATTATGTTGTGCCAGGACAGCTGTTTGTAGGGTCATACAGTGAACAGGGGCTCAGACTTGATGCGTCTCAAAAACTAACCAAGCAAAGAGACAGTGCTCCTGACTCAGTTCTCATGCAGTCCCACAAAAGGTTACAGCAGCTAAACTGAGTTGCTGGCATGGAGTCAAGAACAGTCTAAACAGGTTGTGCAACCAAGAGAGATGTATGTTATGCTACTACTCATATCCTCTTGATTGATAGGGAATGAAGAACAAGGAGCCTGGAGATGCTGGAAGAGCAGTACCAGTTAGTAGCGATGGGCAACGAATCAGGAACATAAAACATAATCACGCGGGCTATTTTGCTCTCTTTTTATATCCTCAACGGAACCGTTGTTTCTCTGTGGTTCTACAAAACTATCTAGGCAGAGAGCCAAGCGCTACCTAGCCTTTCTGAGACTGTTAGGTTGATGACCAAATCAATAACCAGCAGGGTACCTGACTAACTCACCTCTAAGTGTAGCCTAATCTTACTCTTTCTTCACTACTGCTGCTGGCAAGAGGCCTGCTCCCCCATTGACCCCAGAAAGCTCACAGTATTCTTTCACTAGCTCTAAAAAAAAAAAAAAAATATTGCTTTTCTGTGCTGCTCAAGAATCGGAGCCCAGCAAACCAGAAATCAACAATGTATACACAGGAAGCCTATTAAATACTTTTGTCATACTGACAAAAGAGGAAAGCAGCATATCTTATTCTGCCTTTCTCCTCGTTCCTCAGCTATCAAAGAACTTGGCTTTGTTCTGTTCTCACCAAGACATAAACTGTTCACCTTAGGTGAGCTCCAAAATTCACAAAATTTTCTTTTGCTCTTTATATCTCTCCTGCAGAATTGGGTGCTGTTGTCAAAAAGAAAAGAAAAATCACCCCCTTTAACTTATCAGCGAGAAACTAGAAATACAGTAACATTTAATATTAACCTTCTCATGCCCTGGGAATATTTCAAGAAGCCCCGTTAATTTTGCATTACTTTGGGAATTCTAGCATGTTTCTAGAGACCACACTAGAATTATTAGAAAGAGAAAAGTATGTAAAAGGATAAAATGACTCTATTGACTTGTGGATGGAATTCATTCAAAAGAATTTGCAGGAGAAAAGCAGAAGAGCTTTATCAGATGATGGCAATCTCACTATGCCAAACAGGTACAAGATACAATGGTATCTTCAGTAGCCATAAAGACGTTAAAACATGCTTGATCTTACTTGGAAGAGACATACTTCCATCAACACAGCACCCCCAAAATTTATCAGAGAGAAAAAAAAAAAATCTAAGAGGAATGACTAGCAGTGCAAAGTGCCAGAATAAAACCGAGAGTCAGGTTTTCTGCAGCTCCAGCACCCGTTCTCAACCTGCAGTTGCTGATCCTGCTCCCACCCTCCAGCCTAAGCTTCAGCGGAAGCAGATTGTCATACCCAAGTTCTTACTGCAAATGCCCCAGTTACTAACAATGCACAGGCTGTCACTGTAGTGTGGTCCAGTAGATGCTACAGGTAGCTGTATAGGGAGATACAGTCCGCAGCTAAACCAAAAAGGATATGTAGGCCTTAGGTCAGCCTACTGTTTTGCATCTTGACAGTAGCAAAAAACGTCCATGCACATTCCATGTGCCCTGGTAAACAGCTCTTTTGATAATTTGACCTCTTTCCAAGACAAAGACTATCTCTAAAAGCACCCTATAAGCAGGTACAGCTGTTCTGATTTGTAATATTTGCCAGTGGAGCCAACACCAGAGCAGTCAGGAGAGATCAGGCAGGAACAGCCCATCAGGCCCCAAGGTTGTCAAAACATGGAAGAGCCAAACCAAGCAGAAGAAGTGTGCAAGGTATGCAGGAACCAGCTGTCACTGGAGGTGAGCTCAGCACAGCTCTCACAGGCTCAGCTAGGGGGAGGTTCCCTCTTTTGCACAGTTGGTAGAATTGCTGCCATTACACAGCCTCAGCACCAGCTCTGCTTATTACGGGGGAGTGGCACCATGGTCAGCTGCTACAAAGAGCTTGTGTGAACTCTTGCTTTCTGTACAAACCAGGAGCGTACAAACACAAAGAAAAGCTTTTTCTCATTCTTGTTTCTAAATGTGTGTGTACGTATATCCATATGTACATGTGCATGTGTGCATTTGTGTATAGGGGTATGTGTGTATATATGTATGTACATACATATTATTTGTGCCTGTACACATTTTTGCTTGTACTCAGACAAAAAAAAAGGTGTGCATTTGCAGCAGATAAGAAAGCACCTCACACCAGAAAAAGTAAAATGCTCTGAGGATTTCAGTGTAGGCTAACTGTACAAGCAAGATACTTACTTTATCTTTGAGCTCTCTCAAGAGAAATGAGAGAGGTTGTCCATGGAGGTTTCCAGACTGAGTCGTAAGAGGGGTGTTGATATCAGCGTGCGCATCCACCCAGATCACACCAAGGTGTGGGCACTGCCGTGCGTGGCCACTGACAGAACCAAGTGCCAAGCTGGAAATACAGTAGCAAAGTCTTTAGTCACCGTTTCTCCTTCAGAACAAACTACAAGGACAATGGGAAGTCTCTGCAACTTCAGTCAGCAACGTTGTCATGTTTCAACACATCAGACGTCTGTGACAATAGGTATGCATCCCATACAAACTGCATGGTATGCCACTATCATTATTCCAGGAGACTCCAAGTAACTCTACAGGATGATACTAGTGCTGACAGATGAGAAAGAGCTCTTTCCTCTCTCCACTGGCACCCTTCCCACACTCTTAACCTTCATCTGTTCTGCTCCAAATGATCTCTTAGAAAAATCTAGTGTGCTCACTGATCAATTCTGCTATTCACCCATTTTTCATTCCAGTCATGACACCTTCCCCCCCAATTCATTCTTACATGCCCTACCTTTTTCAACCAATTCTCAGACCAAAGGTCAGTGAAAAAAGAGGAGAAAGATTCACGTGTTGTAAGATCCATTACGAAACGATCTGTATGCAGGCATTACAAACCCATCCTAAGAGTTGACATCTTGAGAGTTGAGGGGCAAGAGACACATCGCTAAACATTCAGCAATAAAGAGACCACAACAGTTCCTAAAGGGACCTCATCACACAAACGTTCCCAAACAGGAAAACCTCACTTGTATGTCTGCAGATCGCAGGACAGTCTGGAACTAAGCAGTACTGTCTTAGAAGGTCAGATTTTTGTAGCTGTTTTCCATGTTCCACCCTAAAAGCCCCAGCAATAAAATCAAAATGCTGCTACCCCATGGTATTGCCAGGAAATGACCCCACGTTGTTCCCGCTGTCCCCTTATTTTTTTAATTAAATTCTTATACTCTAAGTGTCAACCTGCAGCATGCACCACTAATTGCTTCTAGTTCAGCTCACCTGTGATCACCTCCTATAGTCACACAGCTGTGTCCAGCGGCTACTGCTCTGCTTACAGCATCAGCCAATACCTGGCTGGCTAAACCCACCGACCGGGGATATAAAATCAGGTTGTTGTACAGTTCATCATTGGGAACTTGAGTGAAATTCAAATCTCCGAAGTCGTACACTTGGCATCCTGGAAACACAGCAGCAAAAGGAGAAAGTGAGTTACTTAAATTAAGTGCTCAGAGAAATGTTCAAAATACAGTCCCCTCAGAAAATCAGCTGGGCAAGCATGAAAGGAACAACAGGAAGGGAATGGATTTATTTGACTATTTGTATGCCCTTGCAAATAACCATGTCACAACTTTACAGATTAGAAAGCTTAAGACAGTATTGTCACTTTAATTCAGCAATGAGAGACGACAATCATAGAAAGTCACCTAGAAAAACAGTTTGGTTTTTCTTATTTCTTGGCAATTTTAACATGAAAAAGTACAATTTGTATTGCCGTCTTCCTTCCCAATGAGACAGATTGTATACAGCCTTAAACGAGCTCAGTTGCTCAAAGATGCCTAGGACTACACATTTCACTAACTATACCTGAGTCCTAACAGTTATTTTCCATTTTCAAACCCCATAAGAATCCAGGCACAAAAGTACCAAGTTACCAATAAAGGAAATTTTCTTACAGTACTTCTAGGCAACTCCATGGAGGATGCACTAGTGCTTTGTAAGAGAAGCTGTCCATTTTCCTCAACGCAAGATGTTCTAGAAGGCATTTTAATTCTGGTGCTTTGATCCCAATGCTCTTTGAGATTCTGTCGTTGCCAGTTACAACTTAATTGGCTTTTGAAGCCTGACACCATTCTGGGGATAAGACTCAGCCTTACCTAAAATGTATTTCTGTCGACTTACCCTGAAAGGAGTCACTTCACAGATGAGGAAACAAGGGAACATTTTTGAGTGTTGTTTCCCCTCCTCCACCCAACTGGGAAGTGTATTTATTAATTAGCTGCATTTAAAGTTTAATTCTCTTTCATACACATTATGGAACTTATCCTTTGAGGCTCTGCTGTCCAATACCACATGCTTTCTTAACAGTCATTTAGATACCAAAATTTCTAACAGTATTTCACAGGACAGAGCCTCTCAGTTTCAGATAGGCCTGTCGCTGCAGGCACTGATGAGGACTGTAAAGGCCCTAAGGTATTTACAGCTACACCAACAGTGGCTTAGTAAGTTAAGTCCACCCTGAATACCTGTCATGCCTGTCCCATTTGTTCCTCAGAATCACTAGTCTGTTTGCCTTTCAAAGCATCCAGGCTAGAGCTTGACATTCTGCCTTTAGCCACCCTATGCCTAACAGAGCACCTTGAAAAATTAAGGCAAGCACATCAGCACGAAGAAACAGCCCACCTGGGGCTCTGGGCTTCCTGCTTAATTTCCATTAAGCCATTAGTCTAATGTCTAGGAAACAGGGTCTGTGAATTTGCCTGGTGGAAATAACATAGAAGTAGCATTGAGAAAAACAGGACTTTATTATAATTTCAAAATGAGTTTTGACTGGTGAAAAGAATTAAGGAAAATGGTTGAGTCACTTATGAGAATTAAGTGGCTGGGAAATAGGCAAGCATCCTTTTTATAGCAGGGACATAGACGGACATATGTCAGGGTATTTGCTAGGAGAGGACATATCAGCTGAACACAGCGACTTGACAAAGGATTAAATAAATGTAGTCTCAGCAACTGTGAGAAAGCACGTTATCTGCAGAGACTTAAAGCAGTAAGCTGGACCATGACATACCCCTCCCTGGTTTTCAAAAGGGAAGACAGGCATACAACAGCATTTTTTCCTCCCTTATGCAACACCTAATTAGCCAGCAGGACTAAGACTGTGGAATTTTGAGCCCGTTTTGTTCCAATTTGAATGCACTATCTGATCTCCTGTGTGACCACTACCTTTTTTACCCTCTGTTTCATTCTGCTGCTGTGCAGAATCAGAAAAAGAGTTGTGAGTTCTGAGAGATGTTCAATGAATGTCAAGAATGTATTTTTTATTTGTGTCTTCCTGCAAGGCTACTTCTCACGCATATACACACATTTCAAAGTTTGATGATAGTACGTGAGTGTGCCTGGGAGACACATTTTGGAAGTAAGACTTCAAGACATTACATCATTTGATAGGTATCAAGAACTTTTGGAGATGCTGTGCAAGTTAATAATACCTTTGATCTAATACCTGTGACATCTTTGGGAAGTAAATCTGCAATTGGGAGCTGTGTTCAGTGACTTACACATTGCAGGACAGCACACTACACTATGTAATGGAAGAAAGGACTGCCACATATGTTTTGTTCTCTCTTACATGACATACAAGCACATCACAGTATTTTTACCCATTAAAGGATGAAAAAGAATGAGAGGAGATTCTACCATGAAGCTCCACCCTGAGATTAGTATATAAAACAAAGAACCAGCCACGCCATCTTTCATCGCACTTTAAAGAATCAGTTAAGATTCTTCAGGTTATGGTCAAAGCAGGCCAAACATGGCAGACTAGCAAGTGTGTTTGGAGAAGTAGCACTTGTGTTCAAGAATTTTTCTTGTTTATCCTGCCCTCCTCCCAATCCCCATTTGTAAGGCAAAAAGACTTGGTTCAGCTTCTGAATAAAAAAGCCATTCATTTCTTACGATCACATCAGGTTCATACAGCTTACGATGCAGGTATGGTAGAGATGGAGGGACAGACACACACTTTTGGGGTCCAGAATTCCGGGATCTTCTCCACCTTTTGGATAAATGGTACTCTCATATCTCCTGCATTAAGATGTATCTCTCTAGTTATTTTTCTAAAAAAAGCCTCACGTCTGTTAGAGACAACAGATGCCTTCAGTTTTTGTTACCGTCTTTAGAAGTTCATTGTTGTTGAGATAGAGTTCATAAACCTTGTAGCAGCTTCTTTCCTCAGCTTTGTGCTTCCCTCTTATTTAGGCCCACTGTTTTTATGTGCTTGCAGAAGATAGCTCAAGTTTCCCAGGGTGATATGAATGTTTTCAGCCAACTATCCAACGGCTATCTGATTAAGATACAGTTAATCTCAGAAGTACGCACTAATCCAATCCTCAAACATTAATAATATCTTTTCTTCCTACTATTTTCTTAAATTGTGCCTAGAGTTTTGAAAGTTATGATTAAATGACCTTAGGGCAAAAAGAAAGGTTAGTGAACAGATAGTGTGTACACCCCACCCCGCCTGACAAAACCAACCCACAAACCAATACATAGATAAACCATGTATCCTGAAGTGATTAGGACTGTGTGTGTGTGCATGTGTGCACATATATTTATTAGGATCGACCAGATATTAAAGAGATGAACTCAACATGTACATTTGTCTTAATGCTTACTGAACAGCAAAGAAAAAGAATTTGTCAAGTTATTGAAGTAATTATTGATGCATTTTCTTAGCTTCTATTTAGAGTGTCTCAGATATTAATCTAATACTTCAAGACCTAAATTGTCTTCCATTTCATCTGCTGGCTTGCACATAGTTTTGATTTAAAGAGATTTAAAAACTTAATCTTTCTTAACTACATTTTGTCCAACATAGAAATTGCTAAACGGATAGACATGCTATAGTGCAGTGCAATCTGATGGATCTTGCTGTTATTTGACCATTAGTGAAAGATCTATATAATCCACCACACCAAACAATATGCACTTACTTTCTTTGGTAGTTGGGGCACCCTCTGTTTTAAGATACTAATAGCTATAAACAAACACCTTTTTAAAATCAGCACAGAAAGTTAACATGAAGAACATATGCGGGCCTTTTAAAAGAGACAGTAGATCCAAGTTCTAGAAAAAGATGTGGGCAGATAGGAAAGCCAGCTTCCTTACATTCAGTAGAAAGCACAGCATCCACACCATCTGTCAGTGCAGCAGATCAGGTCTAGCCAGGATTGAAGTTCTTCTTAAATAAAACAGTACCCTACAGTACTTACAAACTAAACACCACAAACATTTTGCTAGTAACTAAATAATATTAAATTAAATATGATCAAAAGAAGCCTTTTGTTCCACTTCCAAGCTCCACAGAAATTACATTCAAAGGAAAAATAGATTCTATTTGATTCATTAGTCAATTATCAACAGTGCAGAAAACTTATAACAACCAAGCCCATACAAGTCAGCTTCATCAGCACTCTGGCTCAAGAGGAGATCACTTTTTGAAGTGAGGAAAACAAAAACACAGGCTTGATTCATCTATTTCTGTTACAGGAGCTTGAAAGAGATATCAGGGAGATGGAGGTGTCAATCTGAATATGAACACACAGTATAATTACATAAATAAGATGCGTATATGCACAACAGTCCTCCTGTTAGAATGAATGATTAGCATATAAAGGCAGCACACATATCTCTTCTACAGCTGAAGAGTGCAATCCTCAGTGGTGCAATGCCCCCCTCTGACAGAGTTTCATCAACAGGGCTGCTTGGGGCACATTTCAGCCAAAAATGAATAAATCGGCTTGAAATAGTTTGTACAGTAGATCTTCCCTAGGTCAACTTCTTTTGACCAGAACAGGCTAGGGGAAGGTTCATATAAGCATTCAACCATCAGACCAGGGGATGGAGGGCAGGCATTTCTTCAGCCAACACAGCCAGAACCAGAGCTTTACCTATATCTGGTAAAGGAAGTCAGCATTTTTCTTAATTAGGAGCCAAATTTGTACTTAGGTAGGAATACAAATTAAGAACACATTTAAGAAAATAAAGTTTCCTGCATGCCTTTTCAAATAAAATATCAGTGTAGCACTCAGGCTCAACCCAATGATGCTTATAACTGGGACAGAAGATGCCCTTTAGCAAGCTATATGACAATGGTAATGTTCACTTCCTATCATCTTAAAATACAGTCCGTTTATTCAGCACCCACAGTAGGCAGCAGTTACTATAGCAAGTAATTTCCCTGCACAGATTTAAAGAAAATTTTCTTCTGTAAGAGCAGGTGGCTTATAAGTCTGGGGGCATTTAACCTGAAAACATCTGGGCGGCAGCAGCAGGGAAAACCTCCCCATCCTCCTCTACTAGGATGCTGCACCAGAGCCAGAAGCAGCAATCTGATAGAAGGAGATTCCAGCTTTCAAAATCCAGGCTGTCTGCTGACATTGCCCAATGGCATGCTACTGTAACACAGTTATAACAGCTCTCATAGGCAGCAAACAGGAATTGGAACAAAAGCATGCAAGAACATGAGATAGAAGTGATCTCCTGACACTGCCTGTTTACACTGGGTATTGGTGAACTAGAGGTAAAAAATAATCGTAAATTAATGGGAAAATTAAATATTTCCTCCTCCTGGTTTCTAAACCCTGCTGAACTACTTTCAAAGGAATCTGGAAATCCCACTGTTATTACATCTTAATTCACACTATGTGTTACATAAAACCACTCACATGAAAGCGTCGCTCCTGCGAACTGTTTTCTCAGATTACAGCCCATTTAGTGAATCACCACAGACACTGAAAGGCTTTTCAGGAAGCAATGAGTATTATGAACAATGTTGACAGACAAACTTAACATTTTCCTTCCTGTGAATGAAGCAAAGGGCTACAAGCTGTTACCATCCTTCTTTTCAGTATAAACTCATTGGCTTATGGTACGGACTTTGTAATCCTTTGTCATAGACACTGTCAAAGCGTTGCAGAACAGCAAACAAACGACTCAATTCATTACGACCAGTGCATTCTAAAGCCTATTTTAGGACGGTGTTAACCCTCCAGAATTATCCAGGGGGTGTGTGTGTAAAAGCAACTATATAAGCAAAGGGCATACTTTTGTTTTACATGAATATGAAGTTAGGCTAGCAAGGTTCCCACTACAAGAGACTGAGACTTCAGCAGCCTAGTTTAATCATAACCTTCTTGTTTGGAAGTTCTTACACAGTGTCTAATTCTTTGAACAGAATACATACCTGCTGGAAGAAATCTCCTATTAGATATAGATATTTGATGGCTCAATAGGTTTCTGCCAGCTCTAAAATTTCACTTCCTAAGAGGGAAGTTCATGTCTCAGTTATTTTCACCCTGCCTCTTGGCATTCTGAAATGTCTGGTTTAAGACAAAGTTTCTATATCTGTACCTATTTAAAAGGCTTCAGCTCATACAACAGCAACAAGCAAAACCAATTCCAATTGCTACCTCAAGTCTGTAGTCTCAAGGTGTCCTTTGCATAAAATGAGCCAAGAAATATTTTTTCCGACACCAAATCGAGCAGCCACCTCATTTCCCTTTGTTAACCGTTTATGACTTTAATCTCTTATGAAATCCAGTGCACTTGACCTGAAGAGGTCTCCAAAAACGTCAGTATCAGGTGTTGGGAAACATTTGCACTGTGGCTTGCATCAGAGAGGAGACAAGGGTGCAGCTATTGCCGTCTGCCACTCTGCTGAAACCCTGCACAAGTTCTAATTCCCTTCAAATAAGCTTAACCCAGAAACAGCTCCCAATAGCAAGAAAACAAGTAGGCACTTACAGCCATAGGAAGTCATAATACCAAAACAGCTCTCCTCAACAACAAGCACTTTGTGCTTTAGATTGTTACAGAAGTAAGTAGTTATTATATTAGTTAACCCAGTCAGGTTACGCTTGAGAGGAAGGGAGAGCAGAATGTATCAGAGATTACTGAAGTCCTCTCCCTCTTAGCAGCTGCAATAAACTAACATCAGACCAGCTCACTCCATATTCAAATGAAAGAACCGATTTTTCTGTATTTGACTTTAGTACCTCATTCCCTGCTTTTCACCAGGTGGTTTTACAATGGAAATTTCCACCTTCCATCCAAAAATAAAACCTCTCTGCGATATTCACATAAGCACATAGCTGCCACAGGTATCTTGGTCTTGTGAGTCCACAATGAGAGACAGGAATACAGTTTCAAATGACAAAGTAATAACAGATTCTGCGCACCATAAAGCAGATCAAAACCCAACTCATTACCTAAATTTTCCCTCTGTCATCGCCCTTTGTGCCCCTCCCCAGTAACTCCTCTCCTTCAACACCATTCATAGTAAAAAAAGAAAACAAAACAGCATGCGATCTGAACTTATTCCAATCCAGAGATAATTTTATGGGTGCAGAAATTCAGCTAAGTCATGTATTAAAGCTAATTTCATATTATAAAGATATCAAGGATGAAGTGCATTGCCATAAAACCAAAAGAAATACAAACCCCCTAAGAGCTCTGTTATTTGGTCCTTGAATCTCATCTCCCTTTATTGAAAGATTAGGAAAAAATAATCAATTCAGGTTTCCTGATCTACATCAGCATAGCTTAATTTTTTAGATGTATTTAAACTAAACTGATATGAGGAACAATTATGATTAAAGCACCTAGTGAACTTTACCCCAAATTAACAAAGTTTCTTTTAAAGCCAACTTCATGGATAATGTGCAACTTGGAATATGCGCCAGCCAAATGGGAGAGGAAAAAAACCAAACAAACATCAAATCAGTGACTCACACAAAGCTTTTCATTTCAAAGCAAGAACAAGCAGATGGTGTCCTCCATCAGCACGGGGAAGGGAAGAGACTCAGAACTGACCAACTGCAAGGAATGCTTCAACTCCGCGTACTTTCACCATTGGCGTTTTTCTAGCAACTTCTAAGGCTAGTTGTAATCATGCAAATATCAAAGGGTACAACATTCAAAAGGATAAGCTATAACTGCTGTCAGAGCACACTCCCTGACTTCTAGCTTAGCTTCCCGTGCTCAAGGCGAGTTAGCCGATGAGGTCTGCTGTGAAGGTGCAACCTAGTAACAGCCTCAGTGGAGGCCTCCCCAGAACTGCTCTCCTCCAAAGCCTCAGCAGGGCTCCTTCTGCCTGCCTGTCAGACTCAGCTCCTGGCTGCCCTCCCTCACCGAGCGGAGCAGCACCTGCCCTTGATGCATTCTGACAACTGGCATAATTTCAAAGACTCACTGCAAATGCCAGTTATGACCAGTCCATTTGACTGTGCTTTGATTTTTGTCAATCCACTGGCCTTCGAAGCTAACCAGTCATGGCTAATCGACATTTGAGAGGTAAACAAGAATAACAGTCTCTTGGATCTCTATCTGTCTCTGTATAAATAAAAAGAGGTCATTTATTCTAGTTCCAAAAATAAGCTGCAGTACTACATAAGCATGTTTTACTAATTTTATTAAACAAAGGTGTTTGTGCATGCTTGTGTCTGAAGGAAAGAAAGGAAAAGAAGGGGACTGCCATTTACCTCTTCTGTTTCAGGAAAACAAGGCAGGGAGGGTGTGCCTGGGTAAAAAAAGGGCATTCCCATTTCTGCTTTGTAGGGCAGAAGACTTAGCTGTTAGTCTAACATCTTTATGTTATGTCCTAACCAATTTTTTCCTGAGAAGGTTCCTAGCAATTTAATAGACTTAGCTTTGACAGTACCAACAGCAGATGTGATCAGAAAGAACCCATGAACAGTAGCATTTATCATCTCAACAATGCAGAGATTTAACTAAACAACATGCTGCTTAAAATGCCACCAGTTATTGAAAATTTTGTCCGTCTCCCATTTCAACTTTATCAACAGCAGAAAATGTGAGGAAAGATGCTAAAAAAAAAAAAGACAGATCTTGATGTTATCTATACAATAAATTTAGACTTTATTGGAATTCTACAGATTAGAGATATTTGACTGGCTCTACTAAACTAGAAAGTCTTAAAGAGATTAAAACACTGAGCTTTGAAGAGAAACAACTGAGATAAGAGCTAGTGCAAAGCTAAACTAGATTCTAACCCAAGAATATTGAATTCCTGACATATCTTGTTTCTAACACAAGTGGATCTTTCTCAAACTACAGTCTGTATGTTGAATCTTAATTCAAATACAGGGCAAGCAGAATGGTACAGTTTATCAAAGTCTTCAGGGATATAGGCAACTCTTTAAACACATATTTACTGGATGGGCTAATGAAAGTGATTTTTCCCAACACTGCAGCTGTAACTCTTGCCAGTCCACATCTACTGAACCCCAGCACCAGTACTTCATTATGCATACCTTGGTGCATAATTGAAAGACTATTTATCTTCCTCTTAAACTCTTCACCCGAGAAGACTTAGAGTGGAAAGGGAGGAGATATACGTAGAAGCAGCTGCTTCACAATTTATCGTTAAGACTGAAACTAACCATATGAGCAATGTTGGTGAGACAGCAAAGTTGAATTGCTATTTTTGGCAGTAGATGTCAGTAGGAATCCAATGGTTTTAGGCAAAGCAGGAGGATATCTCCAGCTGCATGGGGATTAGTGGCTCCATCCCTCTTTTAGAGAAGGTTACTCCTTTCCGTGTCACTACACTGACCTCCTAAATCCTACTACTGAAGAGCTTTGTTCCAGTCAAACAAAAGACTAGTAATATGATGGTCATTCTCTTTGACAAGTCTAGCTCTGCTTCTGTCTGTAGGCCACATGTCTCTGCAGTCCACTAACTTGCCAAAGCAGCAACTCAGATCCAAACTTTGTTAATCCATTCTAGAGTAAACCAAGTTTGGCTAAACTCAGCAACCCAGCCACATCCAGCTCTAAATAAAAGGCAAGGGGTGGGGTGAAATCAACAACAGGCAACATACAAGAATGAATACTTGGGAAGAAATTTTATACTAAAGTTGTTCCCATGTTTAGCAACAGCAGAGGTACTCTAAGTCACCTCAAGGGCTACAGAAATTAACAGAAAAGCTATCTATTACTTATAAAAATCTGAGAATGGTCCTCTCCTTCAGGTAAGGGGGCTAGGCAACACTCTGGATTTAAGTTTGATCGGATTCTCTGATCAATCTGCAGCAGACAGGAGAGGTCCAAGAAATTCTCACTTTAAAGAACTTCATACTTTGCATCTTCTATAGCTTCGGTCAAGTGCATCTGTCACCTATCTTCGCCATTCTTTCCCACCAAAAGTACAAGAGCCTCCACATATTGCACCCATCTCTCTTTACTGCCAGAACAATACGCAGCCCTGCAAGCTTTGAATTGTCACGTCCCCCATGCCAGGGAGTTATGGGTCTCTATTTTCACATGGCACCTTTACTTTGGCAAGATGGAAGAGTTCTTTAAGGTGTTAATATTTTAGTTTCCCTTAGGGGAAGAAGCAAAACCAAAAGACAAACATCACCAAGGTGAATAAGAAGCCCCACAGGCTTAGTCAGTTATATTTTAAGTTATCCCTGCTACAGGCTTGCACACCCACTGTTTTTGGCTTGGCAGCTGGATTCCTGCTACATTAACTCTCCTCCTGAGTACACCTTGAGCTACTACCAACACACAACAGTATTCTCTCTGCTTCTAACAAGGGGATAAGAATCGCTAACTGTGGCTCAGATTCATCTCCGACAGTCTGGTACAGACTAGCGATACCATCTGCCTCTGAGCTCCCTCCTCATATTTCAGCCCAAGCATAAACAAGCTGTTCATAGGCAGTCATCATTTTAGGCAGCCAAGAATTTATCATACCATATAGGTATAGTCACAGTCTCTTTCAAGGGAGGAATCCCCCCTGCCAAAAAATAGAAAATAGAGTAGCAGCTCAGGACACTGCAACAGGTCTATGGAAAAACAGAAATTAGGATAGGGTGAAAGGAAAGCCAGTGAAAACTGAATGCAAAACAGTGCAAAAAGGAGGAAACAAAGGTCTAGTGTTCTCACTCACTCCAATGTGGCTTGAGCATTATCAAGGGAAGTCATTAAATCAGGCATACAAACATATGAAAAGCCATGTGGTTGTTTGCTATTCAAAGTAAGAGAGTATATATACATAACACTAGAACAAACAAATGCAGTGCATGCATCTTACTCTACCTGAATGCTACATTTTAGAGGAGACTTCAGAGCATCTTCATTTTATGCAGGTCAAATTGAATATACAAATGGAAAATTAATAAGTTAAACTTTACAATTTCAGGCAAACAGAAGAATCTGATCATCAGAAATCTCCTCCACTTGAAACAAGTGAGGGCAATTTTATTTGAGAGTTACTGTTAATACAGAGTTTTCATTACAGGAACACTGCCTCTTTCCCCCATCTATACTTCCTTAGACTGCCCAGAATCCACCCTCACTCTTCTGCTGGGAAGCATCAACCCAGAGCTGGCCTCATGCCTGGTTCCAAGCTTGTAATGACAAGGAAAATCATGTTTATAGTACTTCCTCACATCCCAGTGGGGAATGGGGGCATGCAACAACAGACACTTCCCCTCCCACACACAGACCCTATGGACACAAGTGCTTCAGAAGTAGCCAATATATACAGGAGAACAGAAGCCCTCTCTCTTAGATAAATGTTACTTCTTTTTAAAGGAGAAACCTGGTCTGCTGCAGTATTATTTACCTGCTCCTGGAAAACAAGCAACAAGATCCCATGAAAAATATTCAGTCTTTCAACAGATAAATAGAATATCCAAGTTAGTAATGAGAATAATACTGTTGCTCTATTGCATTCTTCAATGTATGACAAGAAAATTCATAGTGTTAGAAAGCAGCTAAAGTTTTACTGCCAGTTCAGTGTACCACAGGAGTCCAAGCAATGGCACTATTATCACATTACAGGCAAAGCTATCCTGCCAGCTCGGGGAAGAAAAATAGACAGCCCATACACAAAAACAATCATTTGTTAAATTTCCATGAACAACAGATGTGCACAATACAAAAGGCTACATGGTAGTTTCCTCCTCAAGCTACCACCCTACCCTCAAGCAGATAGATTGTCTCTGCAAGATAAACAACTCCTCTTTGTATGCTGGTGACTGTCACAGTTTCAGGATGGGCCCTCACAGCAGAACCTGTTACAATCCATGTGCCATCTGTACCTGTTCATAAGAGAGCTGCGGAGATTTAAGAAGCAATAAAGATCAACACTGACCAAAAAAAACCCCACCAAACAAAAAACAACAAAACTCTACCCCAGTGGAAGAATATGTCAGCAATAGGAAACTGAAACTGCAGTAGGAAGAAATCCCAGAGCCTTTAAAAATTGTGAGGGAACAGCAAAAAAAATAGCTCCATGTGCATTATTGATTAATGAGTAAGGAGTCCGTAAGCAATTAAACAGTGAAAGTATTTTTTAACCTTCTGCTTATTTTTTAGCTTCGCTTCCTTCATTTCTATCCCCACAACTTTTTGTTACTGGAATTCAGAAAGGGCTTGTATCCTCCTTTCTTTCTACCTTCTTCAAGTTCCTACTGAAGTGACCTTGTGTCATGCAAATTATTTTTTTCTGTTGGTTTGGGGGTTCCCCCCTCAAAAGAATTCTTACAAAATGGAAGTATTAGATCTGAACTGCTTGAAGGAGAACCCCAATCCTTCCAGTATAGAATTCTGTCGTCGATATAAAAATAAACTGCTGCCTACAGTCTTGCCTAGAATAACATATCCTCCTTTCAAATCTGGAAACTAAAATAAGCTCTAAGCACAGTAACATCCAGACCTGCTTTTATTCCTGTATATAAGACCTCTTTTAGACACCTTCTTCTATCCTTGTAGAGGTTATAGATCATGTTCACTAGAATTCAAATATTGCCAAGGATGGCATACATCTCAGCTTTGCACAAAACAAAGACAGGAAAAGAATGTCTACTCATTTGATTGCAAACTGGGACTTTTTAGCTTGTGAATTGTAAGATATGCAGGATAAGCCTACAGGGCTGCACAGAACAATAGCTTCTGTTTTAAAGAGGTCTTATAATTCAGAATAAATTTGCTAGAGGGTTATTAGGCAATTATCTTTCCTCTGCATGCATGTAAATTCTACTAACACTAATCACACATAGAGTAGGTAACATAGTTCTTTCTGTAGTCTACTCCTGCAATCCATCCCCATCACAGTTTTCTGTAACACTTTTTAGATTAAAGATTCCCCAAGACAGAATTCAGCTTTACAAGTTTCTGTCCCTCATGTCCTGTTTCTAATAACTGTGATAGTTTTCTGCAGTTCTCAACTTGTAAAAGCAATAGATGTGAGAAGTTGAAACACAGATAAGCGCACAGATTTGCTTATATAACGGTAGTGGTAACAGTGAAAAGACCAGAAACTTTCCATTCACACAGTGCTATTTGCAAGTGCTTTCAAAGCAAAACTTCAGACAAGACCTCATACGCAAATCTGAGGATTTCTCCAGAAAGTTCTGAATGTCATCGCTTGAAGGCGTACAAGTCTATTAGGAACAAGGTAAGTAGCTGGTAATGAATATGGAAAAAGCAAACACACAATGTGAGAAACCAAGGGACATAGTCAAGGGTCTTACTTGACTGGATACCCTGAGTGCACGTAACGCTTTAAATGGCCTCACGCTTCTCTAGCTTTTCTTAAGTCAGCATGGGAACGGCACACACTCCATAGGCCAATAAAGCGCTCAATGTGCCAACGCAGAAGATACACGGATACACCCAGCTGTTTCTGAGGAGCCAGAGAACATCGCGGTCGGTGAGCCGGGAGACCCGAGCTCTCTTTGTTCCGGGGAACCCCACGAGGCCCCCGCCGCGGCCGTGCGCTCCTTCTGGCGTTCCAGGCGCGGGAGCGGCTGAACGGCACGCACGAGCCGGTATGCGGCGAGCCGCCCTCTCCCGGTACCGCAGAAAGGCGGCGGGCATCGCCTTGCCCCGGGCACCGCCGGCTCAGGGGCATTTTGGGTTTCGTGATTCACTGGAAGGAACCGTTTCCACCCCACCCCACCCCGCCGGGCTCGCAGCAAGCGGCTGAGTCACGCTTCGCCCAGACGAGCTGTGAAAGGGATGCCCTGCCAGGGGAGGGGGAAGATGAGGGCGGCCCCGCAGTCCCCTCCGCCCCCCCCACCCC
>WAAD01037425.1:153841-204007 GCA_013389945.1 Fregata magnificens
AAACCAGTAAGATCAGGAGATGGAAGAAGAATGGGTACAAGGAAAGAGAGCAGACGTAATGTGACTGGAGCACTGTGCAGGCAAATGACCTGAGGCATGGTATTTTGGATGGAGTGTGGCACGGAAAGGAAACTCCTGCACAGTCCCCCAAATCAACATTTTTCTTTTTAAGAGAAAGGATGCTGCCTCTACCTACACCAAGGAACTTTGTCTATTATTATGGAAAAAGAATCAAAGCCCGCATTAAAGTAAGATGTGTAACCAGCAAAATCATAGCAGTCTGCAATTCAGTACAGAGCAGTGCAAAAAAAAAAAAAAAAAANGTCGAACGGTAGTTAATATAGCTGGCAATAAGAAGTGTTGCTTCAACAATCTAGGGAAAAAAGAAAATGATTAACTGTAAGTCAATTAGAGGTAAGAGTGCCCTTTGATTTTTAGAGCCTATTGACCGCATAACTTTTGCAAATGGCTTTCTCACATGGAATTGTTCTGTTTTGAAATGAAGGTCTGTCTTTAAGAGTTAGGTAGAATAAGTCTCTTAATTAAAGGTTCCAGCTTACAAGGGGTTTATTGAATGTAATTAGCTAGTGCAGCAGCCACAAGTATGAGTCCCCAGGACTTGTACAAAATGCCCAACTGTGATGCTGCCAGCTGAAAAGAAACTCGCTGTTCATTTTGTAATTACCTTTGGAATTGCCATTGTGAAAAGGAGTTTTTCAGTGCTGTTTTTTCCAGAACTCGTTTCTTTCATTTGACTGACTACAATCATGAAGTCATCTCGACAGCCTCCAAAGGTCAGCACAGAGGAGTATGAATAAGAGACCTTCAAGTGCTGCAGACAACAGAGAGTTTGAAAGAGTCATGGTTCTGTAAAAGAAAAAATGGCCACCTTAAACTAATATATTTGCTGCTTATCGCAAAAACACCAGATCTCCAGCAGTAATAGGCAGTATAGGTAATTGACTCTATAGGTTAACAGCTGGCAGAGAAATCTCAAATGAGAATTGCATTTCTAGTTTTCTCCTAGCTTGCTCGATGCCTCACTCCTTCAGAGCAATAGTCCAACCTTTGCTATATACCAGATGGTGGTAGTAAAGCACATACCTCCAAGATTTTTGCAAGATGTATGAACATGTTTGCTGCCCATCAAGGAGGCAGTTAGCTGTTTCATGAAACCCTACCTTACACTGTAGCTGTAATTTTCCTTTGTTTATGCAGCATTCAAACATAGCACTGACTTCCCTCATCTCTGACTTCTACAAATTAACTTCTGGATACATTTGAAGTTAAAGACAAACTTTTAGTGACTTTAAGTGGACTGAGGGGAATGTCTTTCTGTGGGAGGTAAGTTATTTTTCTTAAACAGTGTTCTTCACCATACCATAGTGTTATAATCCAGTACGCTGATACCATCTTCATTCACAGCTATCCAGACTGGACAGTCTTCCAATGAGGAAGGCAAAATAGGCTAGAGAAACAGAAAATTATTAATTTAGGTATTTCTTGACCACCATACAAAGATGTTTCTGACATAAATCTTGGGGTTTAAGGATAAAGTGAAGATGAGAGAGAATCCTATAGGCTTACTGGTCTGACCGGGTTTGATTTTTAAGAGGACTTCCCTCAAAATCTGGAATAACATTTTCAGATTTTCATAGAATTTTGGGACTAGTGGCACAAGAGATGCAATGATAACAAAGGCTTTGAGATTGATTAAATTCCATCAGTGTAGTTAAAGCCAAAGGAAACGCTAGGACAGAGCAACAAAACGGCAGCTCTGCTCTGCTCTGGTTCTTACACTACTCCCATCAGTCAGTCAGGCATATAATTTCTATATTGCCAGTTTCTATAATGCCAGTGCACCCAGGACCATCACATCAATGCAATTTTCTTTCTTACAGATTTTGACAAATGTGCATCAATTATCTGTTAAAGATGAGTTATGCGTTGTTATGGCTAATGACATGAATCTTTCCTGGGAATCTGCTATTATGTGGCTAATGCTGTAGGCTTGGCTGTTTAACTATTGAAAAGTTATAAAATATGTTTATCATCAGAAATATCAACATTATTTGAATTCTGGGTGGAACTATTCTATATTCTGATTCTTCAGTGTCAGTAACCTCAAATACCAGTAAACTCTTCTACTTTTACTGCTGACAGTGGAAATAATTGTCTTTTTGAAAACTTCTTGTATATTTACTTGAGGTCCCTTTCATCCTTAGACTGTATTCCATAACTATAGCAGCTTTGACTTCAAAGCAAGAGACACGTAACTATGAACAAGACCTGTCTCAAGCTTTCAACAGAGGAGGTTTCTGCTGGGTTGGGGAAGGTGGTTAATGCCAAAACAAGACTTCTCAGACAGCCATTATGTGCTAAGACATTAGTTGGGGCATGGGTAATAGGTACAGAGCTCTAGCCTGGGATGGGCTGAGAGATGGTACAAGCTACTGGGAGAAGCACTCCCTCCAGCTGTTTTTTGCTCTCCCGCTGATGCCTGTTTTCATTGCAAAGTATAGAACACCAAACTTACACGTATGTGCTTTAGTTTTTCTGTTTCTGCAACAGGACATTAGCAGTGCTTGCCTCTCTTGCGTGGCAAGGAAAGCAGCCAGCTCTGTGTCAAGCAGAGAACAGGACTGAAATACCCATTCTCCTTTTAGCTAGCATCAGCTGCCAGGTGTGATTTATGGAGGACTCTTCCCTTCCCCCCCGCAGTGGTATGTAAATAGTATTTTTTAAACTATTATTGCAGCCTTGATGACCAGGGAAATTCCTGCCTAAGAAAGCTTTGGCAAGGTTTGTAAGAAGAGTTAGTAGCCTGTATTATGATCAACTGATGCAGCCAGGGAACCGTCAGTATTTATTTACTGAATGCTAGCAACCCCTAGTGTTTAGAACATTTCTCTTCCTTGTTTCTAAACCTATGTGGTACCAAACAGAGCTGTTTGTTCAGAACAGAGTATTATTCAGTTTTTCCCCTTCCTGAAGTAGAAGCATTTTCAACCCGTGTTACCAGAGATCATAGGTATATGTCTGCTCAGATAGTTCACTCTCAGGACAGGGGAAAAAAAGTGTGGTCCAGTTACCTTAGCAGCAAATATTTTGGTTCCAAAGAGAGGCCATTTCCGGGCCACTGTCAAATAAATTCGAACGCATTCTGGTGGAGAGCATCCCTGCAGCACCATCCACTTCGTCGCCAGCCTGTCAGCCAGTTGCCTTGCAGAATCCAAGACACAAGACAACATTATTTACTATTGTCTTCCAAGGAAAGGTGAGTAAAATTATAACAGTTAGTAGATGTACCTCTCATTCCAAAAGGGCTGTTCTACACAGCACTATGGACAGGGCTGTTAGCACTGTCAGTTATGAGGGTTGTACAGCCTGAGTTTATTTTAGCATTTTCTCTACTTCCACAATTATTCTACTGCTAGCTATACTGTAATGCCCAGGAATCCCAGTCACATATGGGTTGCTCACTAGTGTATACATTAAACAACTGTAACTACAAGCATTCAGGCAGCTTTCACAGTAAAATCCTGCCCTGCTTGTCTTCATGTTCAATTATACTCTCACATTTATCTTAACTTGTCTGTAGTATGCTCTATATGGAGTGGCAATATATATTAACTCACTCTTGATTTGGTTCACTAGGGATAGTTTGGCAGCTAGCTTGCTACATGCAACTGGAATTTGCTTCCAAAAGGAGGTAATTGTGTCAGTTCCACCACTGCATCCCTAAGCAGCTTTGGACCTGGAAGATTATCATTCTCTCTCATTAAAACAGAGCTGAGATCTATGGCAGCATCTGAATCCTGTACTTGAGATCTCTGCATTGTGTGTGAGAATTTCCAAGTCAGAACATCAAAAAGCCCTGCCAAAATATGTCCTACCAGAATTACTGCATGGCCTGAAGCAGCCCATGTGTGCTGGCTTTAAGGCTCATTGCAAATGTTAGGCATCTGGATTCAATTGACACTTGGGGGAAGGGTAAAACAAAAATTCGGAAACAGAATTCATCTTAGGCTTAGGTTAGAGTTTGTTGGAACTGAGATGCCTAATTTGGAAGTGAAAGGCTTAAACTTCTTGTCTAGGGGAAAATTAGTTGGTAATTTGGCTCTTTTTATATTAGTTAACTGCTACTTTCTTTCAGAGGAACCTTTTCCTGACACTTGTGTTTTGTTTAAGTTTCTACATCAAATAATCTTGACAGGGCTCCTTGAAACTTCTTAAATATAAAGACAGAATTTTGCAAGTAAAATTTGTTTTCATTGCAAAGTATAGAACACCAAACAATTTACCTGAGCTGTTCAGGAGTAATGTTTTGCTTGTAGCATTTGGGGTAGAATTTATCTATGACCTGGTGGAGAAGGTGCTGCATTTTTGGTTGTGATGTTCCCCCAGGACTTGAAGATCCTGGTCGATCCAAATCCCCATATTCCACCTAAGACAGTGTTATAGTTTATAGTGCAACAGAACTATGGTGGTTTTAGTGCAGTAGAACGTTCCATGAATTCCCATACCAATAACTACTGTGTTTATTAGTCATGCAAAAAGACACCATTAGGCTGGGGAATTTTGTCTACAGCATTTACCATAGTAAATGTATACAACAGAGCAACTACTGAGGACATGACTGCCCAAGGAATTCTTTACTGATCTAAGAAAGTGAAGCAAGATCTTGGCCAGCTACATACTACATACTACAGGGAGACGCTTCTGCATAACTGCCAAGCTTTTGGGATTTATTTTCAATTGGCTAATTAAAACAACAGTCTCTTTGTAAATAGTTTGGACAATGTTTACAGCTTCTTCATCTCAGTTTACATTGCTTTAACAAATACAACAATCAGTTTCAGCTCAGTAAGAAACTGTTATCCTGCTTATCATGCCCAGAACCCATACTGTGTGTTTTATGTGGTAAAATGCTAAATGCAAGCCTGGAGGTCTAATGGAGGATCCTACAAGATGCTCTTCCTGAGTAAGAGGCTATTGGCACTGCAACAGGGAAAATTTTTACTATTAAGTGGAATTCTAGTAGTGATACTATTTTAATATCTCTACTAAGGCATTACTTGGAGCAGTTCTGGGGATAGTCCAGCCTCACTGTTTTTTCCAGTATTTTTCTTCAGAAGGAAAGGAGAGGCACTCCTATAACAAATTTCCGTACAGCAAAAGGTGTTCTAACAACATATGAATGCTGGTATAATGTGATTGGCATGGTACATCTCAGACTGTATATTTGATAAGAAAAACCACTTTTGATGTAAAAGATAGCTGCTTAGTCAAAGATATTCCGTGTACAGCTGCAGTCCCTGGAGGACAAAAGGGAGGATTTCTGCCCATAGCCATACTCACTTGAGCCATCAGAGCCACCATTTCCAGAGCTAATTCCTTATTAACAGGAAACCTTCCATTGGCTATTTCATTGCTGACTTGGAAGGCCAGTAGCAACCGCTCCCGGTCTGTCTCACCTTTGGCCTGGCTCCGAAAATATAGCCTAAAAAGCAGAGAAGATTGTGAAGGTAAAAAGATATTGTGAACTGAAAGCAGAGGTGGGAACTTTAATCAAAGTGCATAAGAATAAAATTGGGGTTTTTTTTCCCTCCTTCTTCAAAGTGAACTTTGTGTATTGCAGGGGTACTGGACAGGGATTTGGAAGCTGAGGTGTTTCCTTTATGAACAAGATTTAGGCAAGGAGGCTCAAAACATGCTTTTTAGCTTTAGAAGCCATGTGAATTCTGAGTGCCTACCACTTCAAGACAGTGAAGCCTTATTAAACACAGGTAAATCAGTGTCCATCCATCCCCATCAAACACAGACAGGCAATATTTAAGATATGGCTTTCTCTGCTTATCACAGAATACAGAACTGCCTCTGCTCTACATGTATAAACTTCCACATGACAGCCTTGTAGACTTGTTATTTTTGCCAGCTTTGTTTTGACCACTTACACTGATATTGTTATTAAAAAAAGTCTTCAGTTTTCTTCAGCGGGAAATGAGAGACCCAATTAGCAGGCTTCATTCCAAAAACTGAAGAAGCATTCTTGTAAATCAAAGCTTCCTGCTATTTTTTATTCCCTTCACACTTGCAATTTCTTTGACCTGGTATACCAAGATGACTAATGGGGATTGAAGACACCAGCTTGGGCACTGCTTCCCGGAACCATTCCTCATGCATGCCTACTTACAGCCCACACCATCTAATTCAAATATTAATTTACAGCTGCAAGTATGACTATATATTCCACAATACCACAAAAGATCAGTTTATTTTTATGTCAGTCTAAGATTAACACCACCATTAGGACCATAGTGACCTTACACACATCTTATCAGAGTCCTTGGTGTTAGAACAGCCCAACCTTGGAAAGAACTTATCAAAACATCCTTGCTGTCCAGTCTAGGCACATTCCAGTCCAACAAAATAATACTGCAAAGTTTGACTCCTGGAACAAATACTGCCTTCTGGGTCAAAAACAATAACTTCTGCTTCCACCTCTGTTACACCAACTAACAAAGTTCACAGAAATTTGTTTCCACCATTACAGTCAACAAAATCTTCATACGTTCAATACAGAACTTTGTCTCTTTTTGGTTTTGGGGCGGCCTTTGTTTTGCTCTAAACAGAATTCACATGCAGAAAGCCATTCCTTGTTCTTATACACAGCTCTCCATTCGCTGTAATTCGGAATTCCTGTCTGTATTACAAATTAACTTGTTCCAGTTTTTGGTTTAGATCTTTGTCTCATACTTTCATTCTCTGCTATCTCTTATCATCTAACTTTTACCATTTCTTTCTTTATAAAGTCTGGGCACTGCTACTACATGTATCCTCTACGGCTCGTGCCATTTAGAACATTGTTCTTGTATCTTTTTCATCTTTGTGATTCTTCACTTAATTGCAATTTTCAGCATATTCATTTTCACTGGTGATTTTTCCCCCGGGTCTCTCTTCCTCTCACCTAACATGCATTATTTAATTATGTTTTAGGATCTAGACAAATGAAATTGTGCCAAATATGTCTTATTGTGCTACAGGTAGTTCTCAACCTATTTTCAGTCTATTCTGCTATTGCAGAGTGTTTTGGGTTTTACCTCTAGGCCATATACCCTCTTTTACACATGTGCCACACACAAAAGTCATCACATCTGTGAGATTTGAATGCATCTTAGCTAAAATAGTTTTGGCACTAACAGTACTATAAATTACATCTACAGAGATATATCCAGTCTAGAAATGTTTAATTAACAGCAGTAGTGAGGCCAACCAACGAAGCACAGTACCTGTTCTTATAGGTCAACTTCACAATTCTTGTGCCACCTTCGTATTTCCCAGGATGCAATTCTTTTAAGGCTTGTTCCCATTTAGAAATGACATCACAGATCTTTAAAAAATATCATGGAGAGGGGAGAGACAAAATGAGGTGAAATGTATAGTCAAGGCTTCAGGGGAAAGTAAGTGGAAAAAAGTATTGTGGAACACAGAAGATAAAGAAATAGACTGGATCAGCATAAACATAGCCAAAAGTGGCAAAACAATTCCTTTTTCTATTACACAGTATGTAAAAAGTAAAGCGTTTCAACTGAAAGCTCCAGCTCTAATCTGCAGGGGGCATCTGTAAGTGAATTCTGGTCTGGTAGCAACTCTGTGGCTATGTCTATATCAGCAAGTAGCAAAGCCCAGGAGGAGCAGATCTGCACAGTGAAACACCTGTTCCCAAGACTCTATGCCCACACTATATGAGTTTCAAAGAGTTTTCCTTTGGACTAGCTTTAGTCTGATCAAATGGCCTGAAAGCCCACTACTCTGTTGGATCACATCTTCCAGTTCGTGTTTCATGTAAAAAGAATCCATTTCATGCTCTCTAAGGTTGCTCCTTAATGTGAATCAAAGCATGGTTAATAGCAATGATTGGAAGGTCTGCTTCAAAAGCACCCTCCTGAGCCAAACTAAAGCACTGTAACACATCCTCTGAATAGCAGCTGTCCACGTGCTTGGCTAAACCAGACCCTTGGATGTCAATGTCCAAACTTTGGGAACATTTGGCCCTAGATTCCAGCTTTGTAGCTCAGACATATTTTTAGTAACAGCATGGTTAATCTCTTTGGTTCCATTCAGCTTCTCTTGGTTATTCCAGTCCTTTTACAAGTGGTCTAATAAAGGCCCCTACTTCTCTTTTGATAGCATCTCAATAAAAGGGATGTGAACATAAGAAGCCACATGAAATACATAATCAGATATCCTAATCCTGATATCCCTATCCTAATAACCAGTAAAAGTGATGCCTTTGATTGTCTCAAGCTCCTTTGTTTACTCTAATACCTCATCTCTCCAAATAGTGGTTCAATTACCAGCAAAGTTCCAGATTATCTGATCTATATCAGGCCATGAGAGTGAAGTATATAATTTGGCACTGTCTGTGGTAGTTTCCTCTTCAAACCATCTAATTTAAAGTTATTGGCACCTTCTCCCTCCATTGCCCAATGTGAAATTTTACACTGTGTAAAACTGAATGTTTATGTTCCTTACAGGTATCAGGGCCTCTTCAAAGTTGCCACTACCACTATTCCTCCATCAATGCTGTATAATAAATTATTCTCCCAGATTTGTACGAAAATCTGATGTGTCTCATTCATGGCCGCTAGCCTGCTTACCTAAGGCAGTCATCCATCTGTAGCATGGGTAAAAATCTCCATATGAAAGACACAGATGTTAATACTTTACCTGCTTTCCTTTTCCCTTGATCTGAGGCACTCCTCTCTTTTTTTAAAGTGAAGGGATACTCAGTAGAGCTTTCTTCCCTAAGTACACTCATCAACAATGAAAGCCTGAGTTATCTGGAGACAGCAAGCAGATACTTCATAATCCAATAGGTGAGATTTATATAGACATGCCAAGAGACTCACAGCCTAACATAAATTTGGCTCAATTAGAAGTGTCATGTTTGATGTTAGCTGTGATATCTGATCATGCTAGCTAGCTCAGTCATGTTTTAATTTTGTAGTCAAGACAAATTAAACTTTAATATGTGCTAAAATCTGAGTTTTTAAAAATTGACCAATTTATCACCTACTAGAACAGAACATGCTTTGTCTTAACTAGTATCTCAGACTAGACTGAGCTAATTATAGAATCATAGAATCATCTAGGTTGGAAAAAAACCTTTAAGATCAAGTCCAACTCTAAACATAACACTGCCAAGTCCACCACTAAACCATGTCCCTAAGTGTCACATCCATACGTCTTTTAAAAACCTCCAGAGATGGTGACTCAACCACTTCCCTGGGCAGCCTGTTCCAACGCTTGATAACCCTCTCAGTGAAGAAATTTTTCCTAATTTACAATCTAAACCTCCCCTGGGGCAACTCAAGGCCATTTCCTCTCATCCTATCACTTGGGAAAAGAGATCGACACCCACCTCACTACAACCTCCTACCTACCTGAAGGTAGTTGTAGAGAGCAATAAGGTCTCCCCTGAGCCTCCTCTTCTCCAGACTAAACCCCAGTTCCCTCAGCCGCTCCTCATGAGACTTGTTCTCTAGACCATTCACCAGCGTCGCTGCCCTTCTTTGGACATGCTCCAGCACCTCAATGTCTTTCTTGTGGCGAGGGGCCCAAAACTGAACACACTATTCGAAATGTGGCCTCACCAGTGCCGAGTAGAGGGGGACAATCACTTCCCTGCTCCTGCTGGTCACACTATTTCTGACACAAGCCAGGATGCTGTTGGCCTTCTTAGCCACCTGGGCACACTGCTGGCTCATATTCAGCCAGCTGTCAGCCAACACCCCCAGCTCCTTTTCCGCCAGGCAGCTTTCCAGCCACTCTTCCCCAAGCCTGTAGTGTTGCATGGGGTTGTTGTGACCCAAGTGCAGGAATTAATATCTCATCTCTGAATACTAATCTAGAAAATACCTTCATGTTGCCCTGCAGACAATGTTCCAAATTCCTGCCAGAAGGATCATCTGTGAACAGAGAAAATCCCATGTGGGATGGCTTTCTCATTCCTGTCTCCTGGTTCAGTCGCTGGATGACTTCATTAACTGTTGAGGAACCATCAAAACCTACAACCTGCAATGAAAGAGGAGCTAATTGAGGATAACTTTCAAGAAACATGACGTTGATGGGTATCACAACTAATGAAGCCTGGTTTCCTACAGACTGGTGTCTCATGATTGACTGCCAGCTCCAGTAACTGCACTTGCATATTGTCGCCCTTCACATTGCATTCTTTCTAGTACTGAGACACTTAAAACATCTCTCCCTTTTCCCCAGCTACCTTTTCTTCCTAGGACCTGTACAGCTGGGACTGGATTCCTTTCATTTTCTCAGGAAAAATGGCTAAAAGGGCAAGAAGGAGAAATGGTGTCTATCTCCCAATATCTGATATGTATAAACACCATGGTGCCACCCACCCACATGAAGGAGGCAGGTTATGGTGCAGTCCTCTAGTGCCCAGAAGAAAAGCAGCTGCAGTGGCTCACCTGGTAGGTTCCATTCATGAAGTGCACTGGGATGCTGAAGGGGAGTGAGTGGTGGTAGGGATTTCTCAGCAGGATGGACACAATCTCCATCCGGGAGGGCTTGGCTTCCCGCTCGCCAGTCTGCAAAGTGCGGTCTACTGATCTCTGGCAGTAGATGGCATACTTGCCTATTTCGCTCCTAGGCAAAGAGGTGAAGATAAGCCATGTCCTCTTCCATTTTCCATGCCATGACTAGAGCATTCCTCCCTCAGGCTTTTGCTCAAGCAAAGCTACATATCTGTGCAGATACACTAGTTCCTCTCAACAGACTAACAGCTCAAGTGAAAAGCTACAACACAAACCTGAGCTCCAAGGATCTGTAAAATTAAGGTAGACAATGGACTCTCTGGGAAGCACAAGAGCATTTCCTGCTCCTAGACGGACTGGACATAGTATCGAAATAGCCTCTTCCGCACCCTGTTGCCATCACAGTATCCATTAAACCAAGACCAGTTCATCCTCAAACTCACTGTCATGCCAGCAGAATTTAGTTACTATCATGTCAAGTCCTGATAAGTATTAATAATAAGTTTTAATGCATTAGTCTCGCTTACAGGATTATATAAGTTGTGTTTATCAATTTACATGGTTATAAGTGTCTCTAAAGCCAGACAGGAACAGTCAATTACAGCTTTTGCAAAAATGTTAAGAATGTTTATACTGAATAAGTTCTGAAATTGAAGGATTTATATGGATTTATAACAGTGCTACCGCTTTGCAGGGGAAAATGCTTCCATTCAAGATGACTTCAGGAGCTCAGTGCATGATTAAATCTCTAGATAAATCCCTGCAAGCAACGTGGAAGTCAGGAGCTCTGGCTTTTCACTGTGGCAATACATTGTTCACCTGCCCAGTAATGCGTTTGAACAATTTTGAAATGGAGTATCCTGTTTCAATGAGAAGCTGTTGTGTCTGGCTTCCAAATGTTCCTGAGCCCTGTGTCTTCTAACCCAGAACTGTGCCCACTTTTCTTCCTCTCTTAGAGACTGGATATATACTCTAAGGTCACCTTTCATGAAAAACAATACCTAGAATGCCGATCTAGTGTAAATCTAGACCATACGCATTATGCAGTGTAAACATTCTAGTGTCTTGTTTGCTGTATGAAACAGGGAAAGTGTATCTATTTAACTGGTTAAGAAACAACCATACCTGCTCCATCTAAAGAGACATAAGAATTCCTAAAGCTAGTCAGAAGGAGCTAAGCCAAGTCTCATTTAGCAACTGCTCTAAATCTAATCTAAAATACAGATGAATATAAGCACAGTTTGCTGTAATTTCTAGATGTTTATGTCTATCCCTAATAATTGTTTCATAGCTGGGTTGTATAAATACATTCCCTCTTTGCTTCTGCTTAAAGTTCATTTTTTGACAAAGGTACTTTTGAGCTAAGGGCCTGGCAGACCAACAGCATAGTAATGCTTGAAACTGATGCATTACATCAGTTTCACAGAGCCCAGCACACCCTTATGAAATTCAATAGTCCCTAGCACTAGAGCAGCTCCACTACTGAGTTGAATGGGCCAGTCTGGGAGCTGGTAACACACAAGTTTGAAGAGATAGTTTCTAGTACTAGCCGGAAGATTCCTAACATGTTGCCTTAGCCCATGGAGGGAGAGCCTAAACATCGAGGAGCACCTGATATCTGTATTTTTGCTTCTGAGAAGAAATAGTGAATGTAAGGCAGCATATAAGAAAATTAAAAAAAAGGTCATTGAAGGAGTACACAGATTTCCTTTGCAATACCAGGAGACTTTTAGCTTGAGTTCCAAGGCAGACTTAGGTTGAGTAATTGAACATGAATATTTGTTTGAAATGAAATCACTCTTTTACCTATGTCTTAGCAACAGTATATTCTTGCAACAGAGAACTAGATATCTCTAGCTGTGACCTCCCTGCCAAGGACACAGTGAGATATGCTGAAGACCAGATCACCATGGAAACAAAGAGCACAGCATGAACACTGGAGATCAACTTACTGCTGTTACAGTAGATCTTGCACTGTTTTCTTATAGGGGAAAGCGTTACACACTAAAGAGATAACAGAAAACAGTACTAGTATGTATTTCAGGTTTGTTAGTTTTTCCTTCCTAACCTTTTATGGTTCCCTGAGTTGTTCTCTGCCTCACTTTTGTTCTGTCAGTATGCCTGCTAACCTGACAGCAGAATATAATCACCTAAAATTCTAATAATTCACTCTAAATAATGACTGTGGTCTGTCTTTCTATCAATAAAAGAAAAGTAGCTGCATCAGCAAAAAACCTCCCGATGTAGCTCCAGTTATATCTGCAAAAAGTTCTTTTGCTAGTATAGGTCACATAGTTTTGTGAACTAGCTTAATATAAGTGACAAATTAATGTGAATCACTAAAGGGGGGCACCTTGATACCATTGGGAACCTCCTGTCTCCTCCCTCCACTTATTTTTGCAGGCGTGATTTACAAAATTGCTTCTATCTCTATCAGTAGTGGATGCAAAAGACAATCAGCTTAGCAGAAGAAAATGCTGTTGCAGTCTTTACCTAGGGTCTGCATGTCGCTGCAAGTGCTGTTTGATGTACCAGAGGAAGTGATGTTGAGGCAGGAATAGAGGAGCGCACAAAGCCAGGAGTTGCCAGCACTGTGAACATAAAACTGGACATCATTCTTGTTCTGTACTTCTTGCCTGCTGTCTTTCATAGAATACTGCAACCAAAATGTTGCATGGTGATCAGTGCTTTTGGCAGTGACCATTTTTAGACATGCAGTTCAGGATGCTTCAAAGGAAAGTGATGGTCAGAGGACAGGCTGCTCTTCAATATCTCAACCTGGACTTGGAGAAGAGGTGTTCTAAATGATAGGCCTCTTTTGAAAAAATTGACTAATGTAACCAGAGCTGAGTGAACGGTTAAGACTTAAATTAATACTTTTTTCCTATTTGCAACTGCAAATCATGACAAAGAATGCACTGGGGAATTTTGTTTCAAATCAAACCCATTATTCTTCAACCACATTTTATCTTCTCATTTGAGCTGGGAATATTATAATCAGGTATCTACATTCATGCTGTAACTTATTCATTTGATTTACCCAATAATTATAGTGCAAAAATCTGATTTCATGCTTAATAGTAATACTCATGATTTGCATGCTGTTAAATAAAATGGAAAACAAAATTAATACCATGTGGCAATTATAGCTAGCCAACATGAGCTATGAATTTTGATTCTGAATATGGTCTGAATAGACCATTTGCAACTGGTAAATGGTTAAATTCAAACTAAAAATTATTTTGTAAGTAGTTACATTCCCAGTGTTTTTCTTTGCACATCAGTGCCGATATTCTCTTTCCTCCAGCACACATTTAGCATTTGCACAATTTTATGAGAACCAGTCCCATTGCTAATTATTAAAAACATGGAATTAAATAAAAAGTATTTGCAGAGTGGAAGTGACAAAAGAGGAACTGACCTGAATGACTGAGTGGTTCTGGGGCTGTCGGCAGCTGGTCTGTTTAACAAGCTGACAGTAAATTTCATTCTGCAGCTCAGTATGTGTCAAGCAGACCTGCAGTGCTGTCTGGGCAAGTGACACGTGGTAATCAATAGAGGGTGCCTCCACAGGGACATTGATGAACAGCTGACAGGACTTAAAAGGGTGGAAGTTAGTCAATGCCAGGAATATAGCAACTCTTCTTGGGTACTTTCCAGGAGAGGTTCCCCAGATGTGTTACAGACAATTAATGAATTCTTCTAAATAACCCTGAAAGGAGGGAGGAGAATAAATACTTAATTCCTATCCCTCCCTCTTTAGTTGTGGCAACAGAAAATTCACTCGACCTCCCCCAGCCTTAGCAGCTCACAAGTCAGCAAGACAATCTAGGGGAAAATGTGCTTCCTGCCTTCCACGCCTGTGCTTTACCTTGCTAAGACTGCCTAGTCTTACTGCTGATCTTACGCTTGTAGAGTGCAAGAATCAAATCTCCAATGGCTTCACCATTGGTCTTACTGACACAACTGAGTTTGCCAGTAAATTGTTTCTGTTTCCTTCAATCCAACTGTTGGAGAGAAAAGAGGAAGATAAGGCTAACTTTGAAGGTAAAGCCTGTGGGGGACATCGCTCCTAAACCCAGATTCCCTACAAGGAAAAGTTAAACTTCCAGGGAATGAATGACACCTAATATCTGACTGTCCTATTGTAATTAAATGGCCCAGCAGGCCTGTCTAAAGCAACCAATGGTGACAGTAAACGTTGTGACAAACAACATGACCAAACAATGTTGCTGCCCCCACAACAGAGCAAAATAAGTGAAAACCATGCAATGTCCCTTTAAATACCTTAAAAAGCTTCACAGCTTCAGTCTGTAGAGCCTCTGATGGCAGAGTGGTGAGGGATGTGTGCAACCCATCTTTACTGTAACACAACATAGGATGTTTCCACAGAGGAGAATCTGAGGTAGCAGATGGGGAAAAACATGCAGTGTCAGAAACAGAAGAAAGATAACAGTGTCCATGCTGAAAAGGAGCCTTGCTGAAATGGCAAAGCACCCAAGGAAGCAGCACTGCACTAGGTGCCACTTTATTGATCTCAGCAAAGCCTGCCATGAACAAGGAGTCACGAGCAGCATTAGCCATCAGCAGAAAGAAGTATTGCCATCCTCAATCCTGCTATGTCAGAGCTTCTCATCAGCTGGATTCTGGTGAGAAACTGCTCAGCTGTGTGTTCAAACAAGAGACAAACTCTGCCAGGGCAGCTGCCTGCAATGGGGGTCTTTGTTAGTGCAAGTCACTATTCAACAGTAAGCAAGGTTCACATACAGGTCTAGGAATATGTGAACGTGCAGGAAAAGAGTACTAAGTACGAATGCATATGTTAATACACATTTGGGAACATGATGCATAAACATACATGAATGAGCAGGTATCAAAGATGAGGAACAGACGAGCATGGATGTATGTGGGAGGGTTGTACATGCAGACAGAGGAACAGATGTGAAGGTGAGTGTGTATGCGCGTGTATTTAGAGGAGAGAGCATGCGTTTGTATGGTCAAGATTCCAAGGGAAGGAAAATCAGGACCAACAATAACAGGAAAAATGAAAGCTCCAGTTCTTTATTTTAATTTGAATTAATGTTACAGAAGTTTCAGATGCTTTGATAAATGATGCAACAATGTGATGGACTTGTCTACTTTCACTACAATGCCTGTATCCTCTCTGGAGATGTTACTGTGGAACTAGGGGAGAAGGACACTATATCATATGCTGTTCTACTGAGAATCCCCTTCCCTCACCTTTGGCTGGACTGAAACTGGGAATTGAAATTACCCTTCCTTATGCTTTGCTACCATGGAAAAGAGTTTGTGGTTTCTACTTACTAGGGTCTCCCTCTGCGTCCAATAGTTTTCCAATGAGTTGTTCATATGATGTGCCCACTGTGGCATTACTGCTACCAGCCGCTACGGTCAGATGGTACAGCCAGGTATTCTAGGCATGAGGATGAGAACAGTATGGGTCAATTCAGACCTTGTTTTCCACAAACAGGTTCAGTCTGTACGCCCCATTTGTTCGCTGATACCAAAAAGATTCTTGCTCTCCAAAAAGACTGCCTTTTATACCTTCTCCTGTTTGGTGCGAATGAGTAAGTATGTGGGACTCTGGTCCTGTGGATGAATCACCAATGTACAGTGCGATGAGAGAAGTCCTCCACCAGTGGCTTCGTAATCTTCATCAGAGTCACAGGAACGGTCTACTTCTTCCACTTTGGAGTCACGCATAGGCAGATGCCCTAGGGGACACTATAAGGAGGGGAAGCAAGTTAGATAAGTGTAGCTAATGTCCCAGTATGGACGGGGAACACTGGGAAAGAAAACCCAGGTCAAAATGTTAGCAGTTCTGTAAAATGGAAGGAATAAACTATAATTCAGTGTTTAACTAATGTAATTATATAGTCTTGCATTTCTATAGAATCTCTTCATCAACTAAAGTACTTACAAACTGTGTTACTATTTTTATTATTTTTCTTGGGAGAGCATCTACAGGTCAGAATGAGAATATGCAAATAAAAAGATGGCCTTTCCTATAAGGTAGTGTTTTCTTCCCATTACATTTGTCAATTGTGTTTACATCATTGGTTCTGCAAGGCACATGTGTTTTCTGATGGTCAGTTGCTCAGTATCTTGAGCCACTGTTTTCTGATCCTCGTCAGACTTTCTGCTTGCTACTGGAAAATAAGTACTTTTAAAATTACATAAACAGGTAGATTCAGACAAACAGAGGATACCTGCTGTGCTAACTCTGGAGGTCAATCCCAAGTATGAGTCACAGTATTCCTTGATATTCTAAAACTTGGGTTTCGACATCAGTAAGACAAAAGTAATGGACCATTGGGCCAAGCTTCCAGAAATGGAAGCACATTACACTAGTTAAATGACTTCCCTCTTCCCATATTGTTGTTGCTACTTATTGTCATGACAGTATGCAAAATATATCAGCTGCTGTATAAAAGTCTGATCTAAAGGCTTCACAAGACCAAATGGAGGAAGCACGAAAAAAGATATACAGTGATCTGAGAAAGAGCAATCACTTGCCTTTTAAGTCTTTTGTCTTNATGAGAAAAAGCAATCACTTTCCTTTTAAGTCTTTTTTTTTTTTAGCTTTAAAAAAAAAAAAAAAAAAAAAAATCAGAGAAAATAGTGATTCTCTTTGTAGAGCAGATGCTGTTAGAAAGGGAAGAGTACAACCAAGGAAGAGCTTGAAGCATGAGACACAGAAGCAGTAAAAGGAAAGAAAGCATCATGAGAAATGGGAATGGAGAGTTCAGGAACAAAAGGGGAAAAGGAATTACCTTATCTTCATGATTTCGGTAGTAGTAGAAAGTTTTTCCAATCAGTGCACACCAGACCAGCTTAGAGTGACCATGCTTGACCTGTGAGGAGGACAAAGAAATACATGTTTTTAACATCAGCAGTGTTGCTGGAATGATTTTCTAGGATTTCAACTTTCAATTCAACTCTCCCTTAAAACCTTGCATATATATTATTTGTTCTATGCTAATATGAGCTCCTCAAAACATATAGGGCACCACTTCCAAGAGCAGATAAGTACATCCCACCTAAGTAGATGGGACATAGGTGCTTATGGAAATGGGTCTAAGATTTTGTGAAGTATTTTACTCATTCATAACAACCCATCATTTCGGTATCCTGAAATACAATATTAAGAATAACCTTTTTAAGGTTATAAGAACGAATCATTTCATCTCAGCAGGAAAAGACCGATCAACATGTAGTCTAGGGAACTGTTTCCTATTGCAGATGAACAAGCTTCAGATGCAGGTTGTCTTTAGCCATCTTTAGATACTGACCAGAATTATATTAAAAAATTCACGGTAACCTGGTATGCAAAATTAATCTATGGAAATGGCATAAAGGATAAGAATTTTCAGCCATTGTACTTTGTACTAATGTGCATGCAGTCTGTTACGATGGAAATAAATGCTAACCTAGAGCCATACAAGCCATTTCTTTGAAACTCTCCTATATCACCAAGTTAAGATCAATCAAATGTGACATTTAACAGCATTTCCTGTTGGTGTTTTTTTTTTTTTTAATTATGACATGCTGTGAATTCTGTTGAAGAAAAGAATACATAAGCTAGATATTTGTTATTACTTACTATTTGACAAAGTCAGTATCTCTCAGTAGCCTTGTTTGTCCCATTCCTTATAATTTATACAAATGTTCCTCTCTCTGAAATACAGAAATCTACTGCCACTTTTCTTTCTTTCCCCACTCTTCTGGGGAGTACTAAAATAATAATTTCTTGCTGACATTTACTGTGCAAACCAAGAAGCTGGTACATTGTCAATACTGAGCTAAACTGAATAAAGTAAGAAATAGTATTTTACCTTGGTGAGCCAACCTTTCACAGTAGGTTTAGCATCACTATGAGGAACACCAACAGGACTGGTCACTTGCACTCTCAGGATACTCTGTAGGACATGAATCCATTCCTCCAGGATGTTGGGAGAGTCTGCTGTCAGGAAGTAGGTTCTCTTTTCTGTCATGAGCTGGAAGGAAAAGGAGTGAGTAAGTATAAATCTGCATACCTACAAATCTTTTCTTCAGCTGCTGAGTTTCATTATCCCATGCGGATTTTTTGGGGGGGGTTCAGGAGGGATTTGTTGGGGGGTAAGAAAAAAGGTGCTAACCCTCAAAGCCCAAGTGAAAGAACTGAAAATCAGATGAATCAAATTCTCATAAGCTCTCTTGCTGTTTCTGTTGGATATTGTGGCTTTGTCTCCTCTCTCATCCTTTCTTGTTTCTCAGTGCTGCTGCTAATTTTTCATTTTAAATGTGACTACATAAATGGGTTTTTTTGCTGCCTTCACTTTGTATTGCATTCTGCCTTCAATAGCTTGTGATTCTGAGAGGAAAGATACTATGAATTTAATAGTATTAAGCCTTAGCAACTTCAGTTCCATAAGGACAGAAGGTAGCTCACAGGTCAGGCCATGTGCCTTTCAGTCAGAGTCTGAGAGAAACTTTAATGCCACCTTTATAATGAAGTCCTCTAACAATAGTGACTTAAAACTGAACCCAGTGATGGGCTAACTTCTAATACTTCGGAAGTCAAATTCTAATAGGAATCCGACACTTCAGATGTTTCTTCAGATCCTCCAGACATGTAAAGTCAGGCTGGAGATCTTGAGAGGAGTCTTTCTGAAAGAGGAGATCGTAGGTACTATCTGGTTTTAATTGTCACTTTTCCCCACAGGTTTCAAGTTCTCAGTCCTAACTGCAAAAAAGAAAAGTGCTATGGTGTAAACCAAATCAAAATAAAAATAAAGGAGAATTTCTTTCGATTTCAAAAAAATGTTTTTGGTTACAATTTAGCTCTTTCCCCATTATTTATTAAACTAACTGCCTGGGTTGTGCCAGGAAACACAGGGGCCAGATCAAGTTAGCTCATATCAATTGAGACATACAGTACCATTCAGCCTGAAATAAGTGCTCTCTCACCCAGCCACCGAGTGTGTGGTTATCTGCAGGATGAAAAAGCAATGCTTACTTGGAATGTTTGGGACCCTTCACCTCTGACAATTTGGCACGAGGAATTCAGCTCCATCTGCCCTTGTGGTTTGCGGATAACGTCACTCTGAGGAAAGAAAAGCAAACAACTTTTTCAGTAGGAAAAAACCTCAGATGGGTCTTAGAGTACTTAAATACAGCATAATATGCATGTGCAGGTTGGAATCTGCATTCATGAGCTGGAAAGGACAGCTGAAGGTTGCCAGGTTGAATATGAGACAGTGTGATCCCATTGCAACAATGAAGCAAAAGTCTCCTCAGTAGTGGCAGACAATATAACAAGGGTAATGGCGACAAATACTGTCTCACAAATTTCAGATTGGACATTAGGGGGAAAAAAACCCCAAACACACAAAACACAAACCCTTTCTCACTGGGAAGGCAATACAACACCAAACAGGTACCCAGATAGTGGCTGAATTTCCACCTTCAGAAGTTTTCAAGAGTCAACTAGACAAAGCCATAGGTGGTTTGATCTGCAGCTGGTGACAGTCCCTATTCAACGTGTCAGTTGGACTAGGGTCTTCCAGAAGTCCCTTCCAACCAACAGTCTAAATTCCGCATACTTATGAAATTATTTTTCATATATATATGTATATACTATATATGTATATTTTGCTTGTGAATTCTGATGGATAAACCTAGTATCAGAAATAAAGATGCATTGTGCCCTAAGGTGTATTTTTGTCTTGTCAGAATATGACAACTGAAAAAAATTAAAAAGTTGAAAATAAATCTTCTCAATATTCCTGACTTGTAGGCAAAGATCTGTATATACACAGAAATACTGTGTAATTATGCAGGTATGGAAGAAATTGCTGTGTCCAGAAGAAAAAAGTATGGAAGGTGAATATCCCTAAATATAATTCTCTGTAATGTAGCTAAGTACAGCAGAATAATGGAGGCCAACAATAAATGTATTTTATTGTATATACAAATTTTGAGTGCACACTGCTAGAATGTTTAAAATAACATAACTTCGTTTGAAAGAGTTGTAAGTTATAAAAAGTATTTGGAAAGGTTTGAATGCACAAACACGCACTCTCAATATTGTTTCATTGATCATTGTAAGACAGTGTTTTGCATGAAAGCTTATTTTCAATTTTACCCTAGTTTTCTAATACTTCCATGTCCATGTGGGAGGGTGAAAAATGAAAGAATCCAGCTTTCTTCCCCCTGAAAGTTGTAGTTTTCCTGAGAGCCCCATGTACTGACTGATGACTACATATCTGCACCCTCCTGGTATTGTAATTTATTTTTCCTTTATTTTCACCTTAAACATGACCAAAGCTGGGCCATGGTATGCCTTCTGCTTGTCATCATCTGTATGAAGTTAACCAGTAGGTGTCAAGCTTCTGTCCTTGTGAACAACCTTTCACCTCCTGGAAACTGCCACCACAAGGAGCTTCCCTGCCTAAGCAGAGATCCACAGTTGAACCTGTGGGTCAGACGTAAAGCTCTTTGGCAGGACATTTTGGGGGAAGCTTGCCCATGGCTGCCCACTCTGCCAGTGGTATCAGCCTGGAACTGGTTCTGCAGACAGCCTTCCCCTGTGCCTCCACACAGGAGTAAGTGTATCCCAGCGACTCACCGGAGACTTGTAGTACATGATTTGTCTGTTTCTTAGAACAAACCATCGTCTCTTCCACATCTTCACCTGGCTGCCCATTTTCAGCAAGTAACCTGATTTCTCCATGGGTTCCTGGAGGGCAAAGAGCAAGGGGTAGAGAAGGTTATCTTGCACCTCTCAAAATACAAATGAAAGAGTACTGAAGTCAAGCTCAGACATTTGCTGAATCTCCATCATTTTCCCCTTTACTCTGCCAAATGGGAGTAGCAGCCATCCAAGGTCAGTGCTTTCTGCTCAACTTGGAGAGAGTCCTAGACTATCTGTGTAGCTGCAAATACCGCATTGTGTTGTTTTAGTAAAGAAGGCATCTGAAGATCACTTTGCTGATTGTTTGATGCAGTGAAAACCTATTTGCTTCCTACCATAGCAGTGATTTTCCAAGTAAAAGTGAAGCCTGGCTCTAAGCCACGATTAGACTCCTGTTCCTTCTCTGAATGATCTCTTACATTCAAGACTAGAGAATTTAATGCTGCCCGTGTTTGAGGTTTTTTTCTAGGCCAAAATATTCTATCCTTTCTCCTTCCTTCCTCTGAATTTCCAAAATTGTTTTGTCACAAAAGTGTAAGGCCATCATTAAAGTAGAATACGACTACAGGAAACCAGTACAAGTCATCAGGAACAAATAGAGCCCTTGATGCTTATACTTTTATCTAACGACGTAACAGAAATTGCACCTTCTTCTGAAGCATCAGATAGTGTCTTTTGACACAAACCAGCTGGACTAACAGCCCAGTCTGTTAGAGCATCACTTTGCAGGGGATTACTCAATATATTGTAGTTATGCTTTTTCTCTTTCAAGGCCAAGGCTCTGCTTGCATCCCTTCATAACTGTGAGGTAGCAAGACTTACAGTGCAGATTCCACCATCAGTGGAATAGGAAGATGTTCGCTGTAGCTTATGTTCTGGCTCTGAATAGTCACCATCCAAGGAGTAGGCATCAGGAGGGATGGCATAGTCACTCTCGGAGCTCAGTGAGGACATAGATACACCTGTTCAAAATAAAGGAAAGAATGAGAATCATGGCTAGACAGAAGCATGCACTGAATACTGCACACTCTAAAAGAGTTTTTGAGTTCACCATTAAGGCTTTTTTGTTCAAGAAGAACAAATTGGATCAGACTTCAGAAACTCAAAACCCACTAACCAAACTTCTGAGATTTCTGCCCCCCGCCCCGGAAGACAAGTAGTGAGTTTTGGGTACTGACAGTGAAATACATTGTTTCTGAATAAACAAGATTAAAAAAAAAGTAAAAAAATTTTTAAAAAAAAATCAACAGACTTATTATCTAAAGCACAGACATGCTGTTTCCAGCTTGGAAACATCCATTATAAAGCCTCAAGCCCCTCTCATTCAAACTAAAGAAAAGGCTCCTTCACCACCAATGGGGCTTTGCTTTCTGTGAATCTTCCACCAGTGGTCCATGGCAATGCACAGACTCATCAGTCAATGCACGACAACAGAAGTTAAGACTATATGAAATGGGATTCTATTTTATTGACTACCAATTGTAATAAAACTCCACTCAAGGATCCAGTTTAACCTTCCCAGAAGTCAAGAAAAGCTGTCCTAGCTAGGACTGAAATACCTGCTGCCTCTCAAAGATGGGAAAGGTTTGCTTACTGGCCAAGAAATTATCAGGCAGTGACAGAGACAAAAAACATTTTCTTTAATGTGTCAGTACTAGCTTGCTTACAAGGAGAAGTCACAGAAAAGTTATGGATGGCTTCACTGGATATGTGATGAATTTCAGAGATCAACCCTTCCCACAGTCTTAGCAATTGCCTGGATGGAAATCTACCAGCGGTAAAAACCCATCTAAGAGGACAGGTTTCTTTTGAGTAGCTGTTGATGTCTGCACACATTCTGTGAGAACTCCTTATTAGCATCACCAAGGCTGAGCATTTGCCTGTCACTGATAATGCTGTTCAGGACATCTTGCCTCACCGGTGAAGACAGAGTTCATGCTGCTCAGTAGCAATGCTCCCACTTTACCTCTCTTCACTGCACGAGGGCTGCCTGGCATGCTAGCTTTCCTGTTCTCGGATCCAGCAGTAGAAGTCCTGAAGCTGGCATGGGAGCCACAGTCATCATCAGAGCCTGAAGACTCATCTAAGAAAGGCACGTTGCTGATCTGTGTGGCTTTCTGGAAAACAGACCTGGATGGTCAGCATGTGAGGGAAGAGTTTCCCCAGGGCAATCCCTGCTCATTAAGGAGACAGAGCAATCAGTGCAGGCCATTCATTTTCACACTCCCTTGCCCACTACTGTCCCAAGGCTCCTCATTTCCTCCCTTTCTAGTCTAAGAACTTCCAAGCTGGACTCTCTAGTCTGATCTGTTTGGGTCTCCTCTGGTTACACCCTCCTACTGTTCCACAAGCCCTGTGCTTCCCCATAAGCTCTCAAGAGCTCTCTTCCATTTCATCCTCTAGGCTACACCCACTATGACCCCCTAGGTTTCTACAGCCTCATAGTGCACACTGCAGCTTCCTGGACCAAAACTTCCTGCGATGTTCTGTATTCCTAAATACATTTATCATCTGCTACTCCTTCTGCATTCTTTTGGTGTCGAGTACTTCCTGGCATTCTCTAATTTTCTTTCCTTCACTACACAGCTTCATCCCATTCTCTCTCAAATTACTGGCAACCCTGGCCCATGCTTTTCGTAAGAGGAAAAGTGAGGTAACTCCTTACCCCTTTCAACGTAGTGTAGACTGGCACTGTGACATTTCTGTAGATGAGACAGGTAAACGGCCCAGAAGCTGAACGTGAGAAATTGGAAACTGGGAAAATTCAGAGAGAGAGCAAGAGAACAAATAACACAAACTGGTGAAAAGCAGGAGGTTTTAATGGAGAGGTACATGTATGCGTGTAAGAACCTATGTAGCCTCTTGGAACGTCAAATAATGGAGACCTGCCATCTTGGACAGTTTGGCCTGAGAAAGGCCAGGGCATGTGTTATTAATTACATACAACTCCCAGAGACAGCTAAGATGGTCCCTCCATTTGGCCTGTAAGACATCCTACCCACCCTGTGCTCCCTATGGTACAATGGCAATCCAGTGCACCACATCCAAAGAGGTAAAAAGGGGAAAGTGATGGTGAATCACAAGACTAAAAGCAGGTCACAGACATGCAGAGGCAGAACAGTGTCAGTGAAAGTGATGAAGGAGATAAGGGAGTCCCTGAAGATGTCACCGAATGTAGGGGCTCAAACAGCCTGGCACCAACCACCCCTGAGATCAGATGTATCCTCCTCCCTTCCTTTCTTTATTGTAGCTATCTGTGAAATCAAATTCACTTTGAAAACAGGCAAGAAAATGAAGAAATGTGAACAGCCAGAAGCTCAGGTCCCACACTGTCACTGTAAACTCCCTCTAAGGATGGATCTTGTCTAGAACTTACAGCAGCTGGAAGCGTCATTCACCGTGGCCACTTCAGACAACCTCATGCCAGACTTGGCTACAGCATAGATTCGACTCTCCTGGAACAATAATACCATGAACAACAATGATCAGACAAATACATGATTCCTGCAAAAAGAAATGCTTGTGTCACAGAATCACATCACAATCACAGCTTTGGGCAGGAAGGAGGGGCCCTCTAAGAAAGATTGCTCTATTCCACCAGATGTTGGGTGAATGACCATTAGTGGAAATGCGCATCTGTGTGGGATTCCTGAATCACAACTGACGTGGCTTGTCAATGCTACAGAGATGATATCCACAGACTGGAACACCTACATGCAATTATCAATAAATGGCTATATCATAGCTTGGAAAAAGCTGTTTTTTCCACTTTATGAACAATGCATTAAAATGAATCAAGAACAGCCCTAAACCAGGACAATTTACTGAATCACCACCTGCAAAGGATTCCCATTCTCTGACAAGGGAATGAAAGAAATGCCTGGAATGATCTTCATAAGCCTGTGTCTCAGTTATAACAACATATGGAGCTTTCAGTTCAAAGGATCTCCAAGTGCTTCACAAATTGATAAAAATTCCAAAGGGGGGAAACCCAAATCTGTAACTAAATGCAATGTTATGACTAAGACATCAACCAGTCTAAAATGGATAAAAATCAAGCTAGGAATCCTCTTGCTGCTCCTTAAAGCATACAACTAATCACTATCAGATAACACACAAAATACATATACATGAAATTACCTAAGACTGCAAAGTCAAGTACACACAAAAAAAATTATAGAATTAGTATTTTCTGTATGTACATGCATTGTGATTTAGTCTCTAATGAAATATTATGTGCATTTTTTTCCCAGACACTTCCTATTCAAGGCACATAGTGGACATTTCTTACTGATTAAGCTGCTATTTAATATTCTATTCATGCTTTAGTGTTTGATATACTTAAATTTGCCCTACTTGGATACACTTACTTGACTCTGGTCTGAAGACAGAATAATGGATTTTTCCTGTGGTGTTCTTGACTATAATACTGCAATGCTTCATAAACATTAATAAAAAAATTTAAAAAAACCTTGGGAGGGACATGATGGCTGTTATTGCTATTTTCCAGGAGAGGAACTCAGACATAGGTTCTTTGAAGTATCCAATATCTTTGGACTACCCATTTCAAGATGTCCAAGACCTGACTTTTTGAGAATTTAGCATCATATAACATTGTTTCTAATGAAAACAACTGAATATAGTTGCAGCAGAGAAGTGCTCAGCACTTCTCTAATCAAATTTACTTGCCAAACTGAAGTTAGGCATTCAGAAGGTATGTGTGGAGCTGATGATCACCTGTGAAAAATTTAGCTTAATGGACTAGAATAACCTTACATGGGAACTCTAGATCAGAGACAGGAATAGTAGCCGACCTCTGAGACATATTTCCCTTCTTCCAAGTGAGTACAGTGTTCGTGACACCTTTCTGACTTCTGCAGCAAATAAACAGGCATCTTGGAAACTGCAGTTTCTTTTACTACACTATCCAGCTTCATCCCCAGCACAGTTCCATATTATGGACTGAACGAAGAGGTTCCTCTGGAAAAACAGCTGTGATTATACTGGGGTTTAAATTGGTATCATAAAGGACACAGCCAAAGATCACAAATAATGTTAAGTTTTCATAGAAAAAAAATTATAAAACATGTGGATTAACAATGACTGCTTGATTTTGCACCTTCAATAAACCACTTGTTTGCCTATGCCTTTAAAAAAGCAAATTGAAAATAATGGAATTATCTCTTTTGATACTACATTGATTTCCACCAAGTTTATCAGTTAGTTTGACACATTAGCAAACATTCCAACCATCTGAACTAACAAGTAACTGAAAGCAATAATAACTGACTTCTCTCTCACATGAAGTAAGCAATAGGACATGGATATTCACTTTACCAATGGTTTTCACATAATCTTTCTGATAGCAGAAGTATACCATGAGATAGGAATGCTGAGATCTGATCCATGTATCTATTCTAGTATTCACAGCTTTTTCTGACCCTGAAACTATCTGGTCTTGTCCATTCACTTGCATTTATGTCTCACTTTTCTATCTTAAACACATGACAACAGAACTTTTGATGACCATTAATGATAAACCACAACGCAGCACCTCTTGACTTTCATTTTTATTCCTATGTTTCTTGAGTACTATTTTCTTCCATGGATTTTTTTTTTCACCCTTATAAAGAGAAAAGAACAAAAAAATTGTCAGTGGAACCAGCATGCCCGACAATCTGGAACTGTCAGACTAGGTGGTTCAGAAATGTGACTGATATCCACAGGAGACAATTGCTTGAGACCAAGAGCTGCTGTAGCTTAACTACTGGGCACTACTCAAAGATAAGCAGCACTTCTTAGACTGTTGTCCTTGCATTTCTTACCCACGATGGGAATCTGTGCAGCGGTGGTGTGGGAGGTTTACCTCCTGGGGCAAGTATGCCAGGCTCAGAACTCACAGCTTCTCTTTGCCCTGAAGATAAGTGGTTGATTTCCTCACACACTCCAGCTTCTTCCCTCACCAGGCCACGTTCTGTCTCCATCTTCTCCAGTACCCCATCATCATCAATGTCTGTCTCCTTCACTTGCCCATGGCAGACTGGAGTGTCTGTTATGGGCTGGAAGGTGCTAGCCTCTAAGCTCATTACACCATGGAAAGAATTAGCCCCTGGCTGTGGTTGGCTGTAATGTCTCTTGGCTAGCTGGATACTGTCTCTTGGTGTATTGGGAGTTCGTATTTTTGGAAAGGTCATACTACTGCCAAGGCCGCATTCCCTCCCTGGAAGGGGATGTGCTGTAACAGCTGATGTTGACACAACCAGGGGTGGCTCAGCAGTTTGGAGACGGCCCTCAAGCATGTTCATTATTTCTCCTGAGGAAGGGGAGTCCAGCCGGTGGGAGCGGAACCTGGCACTCAGATCATCAGAGAAGCAGGTGCTATCCAAAGCCACTTGTTGCAAGGTGCTCACAGTGCTACGGTTTCCTTCCAAAGATGACTGGAAAGTCAAAGCCCCGAGGATTCTTGTGGCCTCAGCTGGAGGGTCCAGTGATGTGGGATCAGAGCACCCTAACCTGTGTTCAGCACTTACGGCTGAGAATACATCTTTCTCTGTGGAGAGATTCCAGCTTGATGGGTCAGACATGAGCTTCAGTGTGCTCTGGGAAAGCAGAGATTTATCCTCTCCATCCTCAGTAAAGGTGTCATTGGCAAGGACTATGTTTGCTGTAGAGAGGACACGTTTGGTAGGTCCTGTCTGGCACACCTGTCTGAAACCAGGTGCAAGCAGCACAGATTTCTGGTTTATCTTCTCAGCAAAAGAGGCCTGTGATGCTCTGGACTTCAGAGAATTACAGCTCCAAAGAGATTCAAAGGGAGGAATGCTGGTCATATCTACAATGGAGGAGAACATATGGTCAGGGCATTCAAATGCTTTACTATCTAAAATGTTACTTGCTACTGTAAGCTGTTCATGTCAGTTGTATTTCAATAGCACCCTGGCCTGGTTAGGACTACACAGAATGGAAAGGAGATGGCTGGGCACAGCTATAACAGAAGTGCTATGCTTTTATAACAGGAAATACTACAGAAAAGATGAATAGGAAATGATTAATCGCCATTTCTTACAAAAGTGGAATTAAGGGGTGCCTAATGAAATTATCAGACAGTGCATTTGAAATTTACAGAAGGAAGGGTTTTTTTCCAAACAAAAAAGGAAATAGAATGCTGCGGTGTCCAAAAGATAGGCCAGAAAAAGTAATTTATCAGTGGTACAAATAACAGTTTAGACCAGAAGTTCTGGCCTAGGAACTTCCTAAAACACTGACAGCAGAAGCTGGAAGGGTACATGGAGAGAAGGACAGCTCTACTTGCAATATTTTCTACACTCTTTCCTGAAACATCCACAGCCAACCAGGAGACAGGATAGTGACCTAGGCAAACTTTCAGTCTAACTCAATAGAGCAGTTTTTACTCTTACCTATCTGCTATTATGTCTCTTCTCTTAAAACAGCCATGAGAAGGAAGTGCACCTATCTCCACAATATTTTGACAAAAACCACCTAAGTGGCCAGAACACTGCTTAGGGTGGCTTTTGACTTCAGTGGACCTACAGTGATTTAAGCCACCAGATAAGCTGGTATGGTTCCTCCCATTCCTAGAGGCTAAATGAGGCTTCTAGCACATGTATGGAGACCTTCTTAACCATCACACCAACCAGTGAGGTTACTCTCTTTTCAAGAATTTCCCTAGAGCTTTTTGCTATCCTTTTGTACTATATGACCCAAGCAGTGCTTTTTGTCAACAAGTTTTATAACAGTTACTTACATGTTTTTGCTGTAAAAACTTCCTTTTCTTCATTTATTTTATCTCTGCCCCTTCAGTTGCTATATTAGAAGATGACATAAATGATAGATCCTAGATTGCCCCCATTCTTCTTTGTCTGTTTAGTACTTATACTTTATAATTCTTCTACTTTCTTCCCTTCCATAATTACTAGATTTAAAGACTATCTCAGTTCTACAGGTTCTGCTGAATAGCAGCTTTAGGGTATGAGAAAGTGTGGATAAAACTTGGAGTGGCAGAGGATGTTACTTCATTTTATTATTTTGATTGACCTTGGCATTTATATATTGCCTGACTGAAAAGAACCAAGTCATAAGATGCCTTGGAAATTGCATAAATATGGGTGAGTGTGACTCTGCACAGCTACCACTGAAAATGCTGCCAGAACATCAAACACTATAGGCATTGCTTAACCACTAACAGGATTTACAAGGAAGTAGAAACAAACTGAAGACACAGAGGGAAGGGCAAACAGCAGAATAAATCACTGTTGATTGTGGAGAGGATGAAACCCGCTCTTGGAAACACAGCTGAGAAAAAGACAACCACGAGAGCCTGACCTTGGCACTTGAGTCACAAGGAACTGAATACTAACAAAGCTATTCCTAACACATAATGCTGGCACACACAAATCCTGGCACACATTTTCCCCTGCCCCTGAGGTAAATCATTAGTGTAGACTGAAAAGAGGCCATTCATTTTAAATATTATTGGTACTTTTGCAGCTTCCTAGATGTGACAGGAGATGAAGCAGAGGAAGCTGTTACTATTAGCATGGCAAGCAAGAAGAGATTTGTCTCTGCAGAGGCCTCTGAATTCAGCCTGGCACAGTGAGACTAGTGGGGGATAAGAGGAGAGGACAGAGCTGTTTACTGCCCAGAGAGTTGGGATCCAGGGAACGCTTAATACCAGATTATTAACGCAGCTTACCAGCTATTCTCTTTTTGTAAACAGCCAGAGCCAGAGGGGATGAGAAAAACCCAGTCATAAAGCATTTAGCTAGAAACGTGGTGGGATTTAGAAGGAATTCTGCCCTATTCCCTTGCTGTGGAGTGATAGGAATGCCAGAAAGACTTCTGCAGGAAAGAAATACCCCCTGCCTGCATGCCCAGTGAAGTTCTGGAAACTACCTCATCTTTCTGTGACGAAACCAAGCTCATTAAAAAAAACAAAGAAAATGGTTAAGAGAGAATTTCCTCTGCAAAATGTGTTGTGATGAAAGATGCTGATTTCAAGCCCTGGAGACCAGAGTTCTCCATCTATCCACCAAACAAGAACCGCAAAAGCACAAGCACCATAAGCAGCTTTCTCCCACCCAACCTGATAGCACAGAGGAACCCAGTTTCTAAAGGCAGACCAGACAGCTGCTGTCTTGGCCCATTCAGTCCTCAGCTACTCAGCTCACATGACAGCAGGCATTCTGTGGGGATGAGGGTAATTTGCTTGTGCAGGTAAAGTGAAATACCTCAGGGACTTCTACCTTGCACCACTGAAGTGAATGGATAGCTTTGCTATGTATTTCAATGAGTGCTTCTAATTCAGGAGCTCAGTGGCTTATTTTAACAGTAAAAGCAGACCCAGAGAAAAAGGGGTCTGTGTTCAACCGCTGGTGGGAAACCAATTAAGAGTTTAAGGCAGGTAAGCAATGTTATTCCCTTGTAAATATCTTTAAAATGGACCCACTGAGGAACAGAGCAATTGTACTGCTTGCTCACTGTCACCAGTGCTAATTTCTGACACAGTTAAGAATACAACCCAGGAATGCTGACTTCCAGTCTTGTGGTCATTACTTGACTACAATGCCAGGTGAACACATTTACCTTGCAATGTATCCTGAAGGGCTTCAATTTGCTCCGTCAGCCTCTGATTACAGTTTTTCAGGTGGTAATTTTCTAGCTCAAGCTATGAAACAACAATAATAAAAACTGAAAAATAATGCAAAACTGTGTGTGCGTGTGTTCCACTATACAGAACATGTCTTCATCTTTATTACATTCAAGTGTCTGAACAGGAAAAGGAAAAAAGGATGGGTGAGTGTACCAGTCACCTTGAAATCCGTCTCCGCAGCAGCTCCACTAGACAACCCACTTAAACACTTTGCTGTGCTTTCTCAAATAGCCTCTGTATATACTATTCACACTTCTCAAATAGGTCTTTTCATTTCCTTCCCTGCTATTGTTGATCATTTACTCTTGTTCCAGAAATAACTATCATGAAAGAAACAATCAAAAAACTATTACCCAGGAGGAACATTTTTGCCTCTCACCCTGTATGTGGTAAAAGGAGATCCCCTCGATCCAGGGGACCAAAGGAAAAGAAAAAAACCATTAAGGGTACATTTACATTTGCAATTAGTGCATGAGTGATTCTTTGCAAATTTGCCTTATGTCTTTGCTTGAAGTGTCTCAGCATACACTCTTAAACGCAGCCATGGTGCACCCAAAGAGGCTTCCCTCTTGGTGGAATCAAAGTTGAAATTGCACCCGTGGTGCTGTCTAGAGCAATCCATTTGCAACACAGATGCAAAGTCCTTCAGTTGGCAGTGGTCCACTTGTGCATAGTATGCACCTAGAATCAGCATCTGGCATGAACTTCATCGCCAGTAAAGACACAATGTGAATGTATGGTCCTGGATTCACAGCAGGTCACACCAAATCAACCCCTGTGCTTTCTCCTTTGTGCTGCACCAGTCATGCACCTTAAGTTATCTTATATAGGAGAATGAAAGAGAAGTACAGCAGCTCGGGGAATTATCTAGGCAATCTAATGAGATTACCAAGTCACATCATAACGCAATTAGTGCCCACAAAGACTGCTTCTTCCAACTCCAACAAATTACCTTTCTGGCATAAACTGGGAAATCTATGGCTTAAGACCAGATAGCCCCACTCCCAGTTGTAAACTATTACTGCATCTTTAAAACTGCGTGCTGACCCACTGCTATCTTTCAGTTTTTCTAGAAGGTATTGAATTGTGCCCAGATAGAGGCATAAGTCCACAGGATGGGTAGGAGGGAGAGGTTAGACATGGGAAAATGCTGGGCAGTAGGAAAATAGTATTAGTCAGAGATGGCAAATTAAGGAAGAGCAAGGGACATGTGTTTGTGTCACAGTTGCTTTGTCAGAAAGAGAGACAGAATTGCACCCAGAGGAAAAAAAAAGGAGAGGCAGAGGAAAGCTAGGTGAAAGCCACTTGTGACTAGTAATTCTTCAGAGACTGCTTTCGGGCATTAGTGACTTCACAGCCATTTATAGTTTGCCCAAAGCAGTAAATAGCCCTCAGTAAGAGGGGTGACCCTATCTCTGCAACTGAGTGTGTGTAGGGCCAAACAAGCAGAAAGCCTCTGTGGCAGGTTGACTGTCCTCAGACTATTGTCCTACATAGGAGCCCACTGGCAGTGCAGCCACTGTACCTAGTCATAGGCCTTGAAACCTGGCAGCAAGGTAAAGACTCACCTCTCTCATCTTAAATGTTACCCACTCTTTGATCTTGGCAGCTTTCTCTTGAACAATTTTGGCTTCCTCAGTCCTCAACTGTTTCTGTGCCAAAAAAGGATTGGATGCATTAGGAGAGTACAACTAACTGTTCTCAGTAAGTTACTGCATCAGGAATGAATTAAACATTGAAGCTTCCATTCCAGATGTAAGATTTAAGACTGTTATTTGGATATTATTATTTAGCTGGCCTCTGAAAAAATCAAGCTCTAAAATTGTCTTACATGGTCCCTGGAGTCAAATTCAGAGGGTTGTTTCAAGAGTTTGTTGTGGAATAGCAAAATCCAGCTCAGGTAATAATTGCCCACCTACCACAGCTTCTTTTGAGTACAGTCTGCGACTTTTCCTGTTTTAGATGGTTTTGCAATGTTGCTGTTTGCTGTTGAGCATCTGTAGCGTTCCCCCAGCTTACACACACATTGTTGGCTAAAGTTAATAAGAATTAAGCAGTGCCTGTAAGTGATTTATAAAACAGTGTAATTCTTCCAAGCAAAAGGGATTCAATTGCTGCAAGCACAGGTGTAGAGTAGAGACTTTAAAGGTGCATGAGGTAGAAGCTAATGCCAACAATGCATTTAACGCACAAACGCAATATTCTCACTGAGAAAGTAAATTAAAAAAAAATGATAGCAGACTCTGGATTAAAAAAAGCTCCAAAACTTGACCTTGAAACACTAAGACCTGCTATGATGTTTTGAGATGGTGTAAGTGGTTGTATGTTTATATATCCATTAAAACAGGTTCTAGTCCACACAAAGGTGTTATGGGAACACTGTTGATTTGCACAATGAACATTCTTCCCCAAGTATCTGCTTGGGCAGTATTGCTACAACATCATTTTTGCAGCTGTATTTTCTCAGCTACGTTTTTTTTCCTTTTCTGGGAATTTCCTTTGAAAGATGCTGGATTGATACGATCACCTGAAGCCTTCTGCTCATCTCATGTGTGGCTTCATGAGAAGCAGTGTCACTGAAAGGTCTCCTATCTACATAATGATTTTAACAACTACAAGGAGAAATCAGTTCCAGGAGCAAGGGAGGGGGAATATACTCTGTATGGCACATTCAGCCCTGGTTTCTCTAATTAAATGGACAAAGGTAATACCTTCTGGTAGCAGTTTGTGGTTTCCCTGCTAGATTTTTTTTTTCTGATGTGAACAAATACCAGTAATTGTGATAATAAAAATGTCAATGCTTCCCCTTCCTTTTTAAATTTATCCACACTGAAGAGAGTAAGTTCACTTAATGAATACCATATAAATACACAGTAGACTGCAGGAATTTCCCCACATCTTCACATTGCTTTTAATCACTGCATGCTATTCATCACAACTGCACATTTAAAAGCTCTTATTCAAATACGTTTGCTGACTTTAAAATAGACCTTGGCAACATTATGGGTAGCAGTAACATTTGTAGTTGAGCATAATGAAATAAAAGTAATCAAATCTGATGCTTCAAGAGGAAGATTTATTTAGTTTTCCTCCCTGAATACGGCTGTGTGTGTTCCTAATCACCAGGTTCCAGCCTTTGCTGGAATCAGAATATTAGAGGTGCCTACTGGTCTGAAATGATCTAGCACATATAGTGGATTTACCATAGTCCTCCGAATATCCATCACATGGGTAATGCCTTTGAATCCCTAATGACCTGGACTTGTCTCAGATCAGGAACCAAGAGGTAAAAGATTCAGAATATTGCTATGTTACACAGTGAAGTGCAATACCAAGATTCTATTTAGGGGCCTAAAGTAGGATAGCGACATGACAACAGCATTGTCACGGAGCTTAGTAAGCCCTGCCTCTAAGCAGAGCCAATTCACTCAGGCACAGCACCTGTAGATGCAGTTATTGTGCTTTAAGATCCAGAAGCAGTTAGAAAATCTTTGTGTCCCATGCTATCGTGTGGTCCAGACATGACCTCAGTATTCTCTTATTAACGCTCTGAACTCCACAGCTCTCCTCGTCCCAGTGAAAACAGGATGCCTTACAGGAGCCCTTAGTGAGCTTCCAGCGCTGCCACTGTCCCATCCTATTCCGAAACTAAACCGGTGACCCAGATGAGTGTTTCTCATCTGAAGTTGTCAAGCTTCAGCTTTCATTTCTAGAATCTCATTTTGCCTCTTGTTGCTAGAATAAAAAGATTTCTACTAACAGAACATTTTTCCCATTTGTGTTTGTTGATTTTAATCAAATCACACCTCATGTTTTTGGGCAAACCAGAATTTCTTCCATTTTTGACTGCAAGAGCTGCTTCCAGACCTTGATTGCTGTTGTAGCTCCTTCCAAACACCTTCTTTCTCTTCCAAAATGCAGAAACTTCACCTACATTCTGCCTGAGCAAGCTGGCCTGGGGAAGTGACCTGAAACCCAGAGTACTACAAAGACCTGATGCCAGACTTCCACACTACACTTGGTCTGAGTAAGTTCAGACAGCTTACCAATCTATTTTGCCCTTGAAATAGGTGACAGGTGACAATTAGTTCAATGTAAAATGTAACTCAAATGGCAAATTTTTTTTTTTTATAAAATTCTAATGAGCTATTTCCATTTAAAAGTAATTTACTTAGCAACATGTAAGAATACCTCATTCCTCATGTTATAAAGACCACAGGGCAAGGCCTTTACTAGAGCTGAAATACAAGCCCTGCTGTAGATGTAGCTCCTTCCGTCCACCAGCTGAGAATGGAAGAGACTAAGAACTATCCATACTGGGAAACAGCTGCTCTTTTATAATGCGGACATCTGACAAGATATGAATTATGCTAAAGGATTGCTGAAGACTGGGAAAAGTCCCTTCCCAAGAAGCAGCATATGCTGAGTCAAGAGATGGGCTACATAATGATTTTGCAGAGCTATCTATATGCTAGGAAGCCAGAGAAATACTGTGACCAGACTCTAGCATTACAATTTAGGGTCTCAACACTGACTCAACACTAACATAAGGAAGTCCTTTAAGGACATTGACCAATCTCCTATAATGAAGAGACAAGGGCTACTGAGGCTGAATGGATGTTTTGATCTGAAAAGAGAAAGGAAGGAGAGGATCTTGCACTGAGCAGGGCATCATTTTACAGCTGATCTGAAGGTAACTGAGAGGCTAATATGTAATGGACACATAATCCATACCTTTGAAACATACATTACAGAGTCCCTCCAACTCATGAAAGCTACAGGTCTCCCTGTAGAAAATATCTTTACCTGTCTTGCTAGCTGTGTCTCCAATCTGTTGATCAGATCTTCCTTTCCTTGCACTGTGCCCATCAGCTCTTGGTATTTCCTGTGCAGAGTGCTGTCTGATTCACCAGTCTTCACGTTGGCTAGTTTTATCTTCTCTTCCATAACTCTGACCTGTAATGACAATCAGAGGGAGATAAAAAAAACAAAAACCAAAACAATGGAGCTGCTTGTTTAGTGGTAAGACCCTAACTGACAGTATTTGTGGGTTTCACATTTTTGAAGTTGGGAAAGGAAGAAAAAAACCCCTTCAAGTCACACTTAGTTTATATCCACGTATGTGAAAAGAACATTGTCCATTCATTTGTAATACTGAAGCAGTAACAGATGCAAACTGAACCATGAACAGACAAACACATGGTGGACTATAAAATATTTGCACACTATGGATCAAAGAGACCATGCAGGCACTATAGTCTACATAGACGTATGGGCAAGGTACACCATATTTTCCTCCTTTGCAATACCATGGTCAGCTTTCTATCCCATTCACTACCAAGGTATACACTACAAAACCCTGGCCATTTGCTTCAGATCAAGATTTCTATAGGGAAATGTACTATGGAGTTCCTTCCTCCTCCTATCCCCAGTTTAGACAATGTTTTGGCAACTTCTGGCTTTCCGACAAGTGTTTTCTCCAGACCTGCTAAGGAGCTACCATGTTAGGTATTTCAGAAGCTTTGCCTGTCTTTGAGCTCCTGCCAGTGCCAACACTTGTTCATCTCAGCAGGAGAAGTAGTAATGTAATGCTCCTTCACTACAAAGATTCCATGCACTAAATTCTAGCTGCTGCTGAAGCCTTTCAGGTTTTTAACAAATTTTTAAAACCTCTTTGCTTTCTTCAAAACCTATGTCTCTTGATATGCCAGTCTGTTTTTTCATTACCTCATCCTATTGCAATGGATTACAAGACTTCATTTCTAAAGGTGAATGGATTTCTGCCAACTTAACTCAAACCTGCTAATTGCAGCATTTGACAATGGGAAAATATCTCGTTCCAACACATCCTGGAGAGAATGAATCTGCAAAGAAACCAGCTCCAGATACCATTAATTTGGCATGAGTTTGGAACCAGGAAGGCAGAATGTGGGCAATGACCTGAGCACTTCAGAGTCTGTGCAAGGGAGTTACTCATGCTCTGTTGAGCAGCCTACACTTCATATTTGCAGAAGCTGTGTTTTGTCCTCCTGTCTGCCTTCATTAGGCTGAGAAGCAAACTGCCTCTTCCTCACACTGAATCAGAAAGGTAGGCGCCCAACATCCGAGCCAGAAAACTAAGCCTGCAGAGTCGGATGTGTTTTCATTAGAGTTTAGGGTGATTATAGTAAAAAGAAATGGCCCCTCTTTTCTGTCTGATGACCAAATGCTGACTCTGTACTAGAGGCTCAGAGAGGGGACTGGAAACATGTGATTTCCTTAATTGAGGCTGGCAGCTACAGGGAGCCCATTGAATTAACAAATCCAACGCCCCAGACTCCTGGAGAGAAAGATAACAAGGGATTTTACACTTGATGTGGAGCCCTCTCATTTGTCAGCTGCTTCTCATTCATGGTGAATATACTTGTTAGTGGAAGGGAATGGTCCTACTCCTTATGCTGTCACTTCTTCAGGCTGTCAGGCAGCAATGAAGTACTTCACTAGGAACACTTATCTCTGGATGTGGATAAGGCTGCTGGAAAGGCAGACCCTACAGCTTTGAGGGTTGCTAGTCTTTAGGACCTGCCAACACATGGCTGCAGAACTGCTGGTGGCAGGTGATTGAAGGCAACCCTCATTTCTGCTGGTGGCAGGTGAGTGAAGGCAACCCTCATTTCTCCTACACCTTCCCAGTCAAGTTCTCCTTTTCTTGCCCATTCTCTGACCTGGATTTGACTTGCTCTCCATCTGCTCCCTTGCTGTCATTGCATCTTACCATACCATGGACACTATACTCCTGTCATTGAGGTGTCTGCTAGTATGAAACCTCCTTGATTGGCCTGTGGCAATAACTGTATTTCCTGCTGGTGCTGTCACAGTGACAACGTTAGCTTTGCCTGTCTTGGTTGGGTGTGGGCTTACTGATACCACTCAGGAACAACTCTTGTTCTTGGTTGGCAATTGCTGATCTAGCATAGAGGCCAACAGCATGGTGACTAGACATAGCATCTTTCCTATATTTAAGCTGGTCAGAAAAAAATCTTGACATCAATATCAAACTGGCATGGAATAGTACATTCTGCAGACAGAATACCTTACCAGGTGCTTCAAGTTCTTGATTCCTAGGCAATGTGTTTCCCAATGCTTCTAACACTGCCTATTCAGTCCTTCACTACTGAAGTCCTCTTTGACAGCCATTCTTGGCCATCTTGCACGGCTCTTAGTTCTGCGCTTTAATCTCTGACTCAATGCCCAGCCCTGCAGCTCTTTTCCAGCTGGAGGGAGCTGGTTCACTTCAAACCTTCCCTTTAGCAGTGGTCTGCAGTGATGCAGGAGCTCAGACCGTCTGGCCCTTCCTGGCTCTTTTGTTTTTATAATATTCCTTACAGCGCAGATTGTACAACAGTCTGCTTCCCAAAGGTCCATTATTCTTTATAGACTGTTCACAAGCTGAAGGCTCTCCCCCTCCATTGTTCAAGAAGCATAGAAGGACTAGATTAGACAGTACGCCTGATTTTTAGATGGTTATAGTAATATGCAATGAATCTAGCTCTTACTGCTTTTCTCCATGGGCTCCCAAGCCAGGGCAATAATTACTAAAAAGAAAGTCCAAAACAACTGATAGGTTTTACAGACACACCTTTACTTCTTTCACAGAACCTTCTCTACTTGTAGACAAGCCCTTACCAGTACTCTTAAGTATTTGTTTTCTGAGGACCTGCCAGGCAGCTCTATCTCTACACTTTAATCCTGAGGTACAACATCCCCTTCCTGTTCCATAACCAAGCATGCCTATCATGGATGAGGGGGTAAAGGCTGTGAAGCTGAGAGCAGATATAAGCTGCTGGTTTTCACTTAGGGTTGAACCTGTTTAGGTGCCTGTTCATAGCTGAGGCTCAAAGACTGGGAAGCAAACCAGAAAAATCCATTCACCACTGTAAATCAATGTTTCCCTAGCAGAGCACAGCACTGCAGAGTGCTGTCTGTATGCCAGACTGGAGGAAATTTAGAGTAAGTTCCTGCTTGGCTTGTACCAGAGCAACCAGAAGAGAATCTCTTACCTGTTTCTCTGCATCCTCAGCTCTTTGCTCTGCTTCTATCACTCTCTGTTCCAATTCCTGCATCTTCAGAGCCAGAAGAGAAGGAAGGGAGAGGGGGAAAGAAAAATTAACATCACCTGGAAATTCACCTGTTTTACTCAGGAATCTTCCATCTCTTCTGCAGGTCTACAGATCTTTGGCATCTTTTGGGTTAACTGGACAGCTTTGATCAGGAAAAAAAAAAAAGCCTTTGACCTTTTCCAGTCTTCTGCCCTACTTTGAATTTACCAGAACTGTTTTCTCATTAGTGAGCTTCATCATTCATTCATTCATTACACAGGTCAAGGGAATAGTCCCAAAGTCTCAAAGTCTTGACCTCACTTCTACCATTTACACAGCTTGGGCTGTCCCTGCAAGAAGCCTGTCTACAGCAAGCCATTCCTTCCCGTTTTCATTTCAGCTAGGTTTCATTCACAATGGTAAATAAAAATGAATACATCTTGGAAAGCTCACAGCAGGTTCTCTACAATGCCACATTATAACCAATGAATACTTTGCTTTGGCTTCAAAAGCATCATGGGCTCATAACTGAGAAGATTAACAATGATCTTAATTTTCCTATGCTTATTTTCATTTTAAAGAGCTTTGCAATCTGACAATTCTGTGATTCTTTATCTGAGCATTGTTGCTATTAAAGTCAAAGGACACTGGATAGAATTTTATTCTAAATGTATATAAATCACTTCATTCTCAGTGAAATGCAGATGTACCTGGGGTTCCTCTAACAATTTACCACTAGAGCCCNTTAGGATCTCATTCAGTGCTTGCAAGGTCGTCCTCCACCACCTGCCCTGCTTCGATGGGTCTCAGATTTAAGCCCAGTAATATGAAGTCAGTGACACTAAGTTTCATCCACTAAGCTGCAAAATTTGAGGAATGCTTCACAGAGTTTCCACCATTTACTTGTGTTCTACTAATGAAGGAAAGACATAGAAGCAGCTTCAGAAGATTAAAAGAATTATGCTTCAAGCAGAAAACAAACTATACAGGGAACTGAGCTCCTTTTCTCTCCAATGCATTTTATGATTCTTGATAAAGCACTGGAGCCAAGTATTCAGGTTGGTCACTATGAGGACCAAACCAATACTTCTGAAAATGGGACTTATTCCTCTTGGGTTGATCACCCAGAATGGAGATGTCAGCATTCCTGTGTTTCCATTTCCCTTCCTTCAGATGGCAGCAAGAAAACTTTCCTTTTCATACATACACATTGATCATAAGAGCAGACTGACTCCTATTGACAAACATATCAGAAAGGTGTATATATATGTAGACACCTTAATGGTCATATAACTAAAAAAGCCGTGCCATAACAAATTCAAACCATGAAGATCAGAAAGTACTACATTTAGCGTGATAGCTCTCAGGTTTCCTTTTCAGTAGAGCAATCAAGGACATCACAGTCTATGGAGCTTAATACCCAAAGCAAGGACATTTCTTTGCCAGAGGAACAGAGAGATGCCACAGAAGATTGCACAGACAGCCAAAGCTCCTCTGACCAAAGACCCAGCCTCTGAGAGTCTTGGTAGAGACTGAGCTCAAGGCAATCTAACACTGACAGCAGTGGTCTGGGTTATGACATGAGTCTGTGTCCATCAGGAACAGTGATCTACCCATGTATTTATCTGTTAGTCTCTGGATAGTCACCACCACAGACAGGTAGCAGCAAAATATATTGGTGAAAGACAGATGCTAACTGGAGACATAATACACCTTGCAAAACAAGGGCTGTTTATGACAGTAGCTTCAGAGCCAATGGCCTCTGCTAGTTTTCTGATGAATTGACAGGGTCTACATTCACAGCACAGACTTTAGATGAATCTCTGGGCCTTTTCCCAAAGGCTATGCTCCTAAACCAGTAATTCCATCCTCCACAAGGTGGGCAATTTCCACAAAAGACTCAGGTTATTTTAAGAAAACAGCACTGTTCTGACTGAACAATTCCTTGTTGTCCCAGCCTCATGACAGTTTGCTTTGCATTGCTAGCAGTCCTGGTCTGGATCAGGACAGAGAATGTACGTTGAGACCATTCCTGATCACTAAAGAGTTATGAAACTTCTTGTGCAGGCAGGATGACCTGGCTAAGTTCCAGTCAAATCAATTACTTTTGCCACCATAATTCCCTCCATAGCCTTAAATGAACTTGTACTTTTCTTAACTTCCTGTACTACATTGTTGGGTTGTCCTACTATGAACTATTAAATAACTGCTGTGTTTCTCATGTACACAAAACGATTACTTCACCCATCCCTGGTGTCAGCTGTCTCAGTGGGGCACATTCAGCTTTAATACATCCATGCTTGTAAGGCTCTTTCAAATCCCTCAATGAACTAATAATAATGCTTGGTATTTACATGGGTCCTTTCATTCAAAATGCTTTATAATTTGACAAATGCTACAGAGTAACTTGACCCAGGTCACATTAAAAAAAAAAAAATTAGTGACCAAGCCAAGTTCAAGTAACTCTTCTCCCAAACATTAGCCCAGACAGCTTGTATGGAGAGAAACAGGCCCAGTTGTATAGACATGCTTGCATGAGACAAAAGAGGCTTTTTCCAAAGGTTCATTGTTTATTGAAGTAAGACAGAAGCAGGTTAAAAGCTACCCAGATGGCCCTTCTAAAAGCTGCAAAAGATCCTCCTATCAACCATTCACACAGGCTTTCCCTCTCCTGATGGCTCAGAACAACTAAATAAAACTGAGTGAAAAAAGTTCCTGCATGTCTCGGCCTCATTTTCCTCCTGTTGTTCTCTTCCAGGGCTCACTTCTAACCAGGTCATCTTGCTGCCAAGGCAACGGCCTGCTATGTCACTCACCAACAGAGGAGTATCCCTTTCTTTTTGTGTGTACAACAAAGTCAGAGTGGAAACAACTGCCTGTTTCCAAAGAGACCAGATCTCTGCTGATGTCCACAACAAGGCAAGACCCAGAGGTCTCATGCCCTGTGGGGGTCCAGCAAGACGGCAGAGCTTTGTCTTGGAGGCCAGGGGCTGGAGTCCCTCTGCCGCGCCGACCCCCAGCCAGGCTCAGCGCAGCTTGGGCAGCGCTGCTCGATAGCTGAGAGCAGGCTACTAACGTGGAAGTTCACACCATGTGAAGTAGGGCACTGGCAGTTAAACTCTTGGGTTTTAAATTCCTCATGTTCTGAGCAGCGATCTAGATTATTCAATCTAAGCGGATTTTAAAAATCTGAAGTATTTAAACTGTTAGCGTGCATTGTACTACCAATGCCAGGCATGAGTGGTTGGGGTTTTTTTGTGAGTTAGAATAGTAAAATCTGCCCTAAAATCATAACCTTGATTACTAAGACTGATTTAAAATGTGGGGGATCGGGTTTCCAAGCCTTTCAACCAGCAGCTTCCAGATCCCTGAGGCAACCTAGCTGGTGAGCAAGTATCACACCCCTGTTAACCTTGTTCTTCACTTTCACTGGCCAAACCACTTTTTTTTTCTAATTTATTTTCCTGTTGCTGCAAACCATATCAGAGGATCTCAGGGGCAATGCTCACCACAGGTTGGCAACACAGCTTCAAACTGTTCCCACTTCACATTTTTCAGGATCTTCCCCCCAACCTTTTTGAAAATGCAGTATTCTTTCAAATAAGCCTGAATCTCTTCATTCTCACAGATGGAACCATAACGGAAAAAAAAAAAATCACAGTTGCTATAAAATATATGCTAAAAATCCCTGGAGTTGGCATCACTGTTGCATAAAGCACGTGCCTCCTTCAGTTCTGCATCACTGCCCATCTGAGGGGGAGAAGCATGCAGTAGGGACAGGAGCCCCAGTTGCTGTGACTGCTGGGGAGCCCTGTGGCAACTGAGAGGAAGGGAAGGAGGGTCTCCAAGCAAGTCATTGCAGAGCAGTTGGGAACCTGAGGCACAGGACACTTCCCAATGGCAGTGTCCAGCATAAGCATTGTGTGCTGAGCACCTGCTCTGGTGCCTCAAGTCCAGCTGCGTCAGGAGAGCCTGCCAGAGCTGCCCCACAGTCCCTGAGGCTCTCCCCTTCCCACATGACATTCAGAGTAGGGAATTGCAAACCTGCTAGCTCTTTGACCCTTCAAGTAAGCCTACAACGGCACTGTACAAGTAGTTACAGAGTAACCTGACCACTGAACCAAGCTGCTCCTTAATCTTAACAAAGGGAACATCGCTTTGACCGAAAGGCTGGATTAACGGCAGCCAGGCCCCTTCCTTGAGGAGCCCCCTGAAGCAGATGACAATTTCATTCTCTGCCATGGCCCACAAACTTCCCTAAAGAGATAGTCAAAAGATCTCTGGCAAGTCTGTCCTCCAAAAAGAAAGTTTGACAGGTGGGTTTCTTTGTTTTGTGTGGGGGTAGTCAGGAAGTTTCTCAAAGCAGGAATTAATAAAGCACGAGGCCACAGATTCCATAATGCAGCAAGTGTAGATTATTGCACATGAGTACTGGTTGTCTTTACTAGACCTGAGCCACATCCATACATGATTTTTTTTAATGCACCTTTATCCAAATGGACTTTACGACCACTTTCAATGTTTTCCAAGGTAAGTAATCACTAAGGTCCATCTCAGAAGCTACCTTGGAAAGATGAAGAGGGTGCTTAGAATTGCATAATTTCTTAAAATATGAAGGGTGGAATGAATGTCTCATGCAGTATATGGCATTAGTGGAAACATAATTACAGTGAAAGCAAGGATAAAAATTGCTCCGCTCTGAAGTAGATGTCATTTGGATGTTTTTACATCCAAAACCAACAAACAAGAATATACACATAAAAGTTACATAATAGAAAATGGAGCAAAAGTGAGTTTAGAACATATCTGTCATCAGGTACAGCTTAAAAGCATTTGGAGTAAACTGCAGTCAGTTGTAAAGGTTTCAACTTCATTAGCAAACTGTGACTGAAAGAAACTGTTCTCACTTTCCAATAGTAATTGAATATCTGAGCAATCTTGGACTAGACTGTGATAATGTAAGCCACTTTTTGAAACAAAGAAGGAACCACACAGCAACCGACAAACTTGTATTTTATGCAAATTAGAGGTTAGTGAAAAAGCTTTAATTCAAATTGAAAAATAACTCAATTTAAGGTAAAGAAAAAACACTAAAAAGCCACATCATGATAGAAACAAACAAACTCTACAAAACCCTCAAATCTTTGCCAGTCCTCTCCCCTAGGATTGCAAATGAGTTCACTCAGTGTGCTTCAAAGATTAGTAGGAGATGCCTCTAAAACCAGACAGATGCCATGCAAGTTTCTAACATCCAGATCTCAAAGTATGTCAGTCCTGCTCTTCAGTATCCCCAGAATGTTTTGATTGGATATGCAATGTTATTCTAACACTATGGCAGTACATGTACCCCTGTCCAGTCTTTTAACATTACAGCATAATTTGCACTCCTGTAAGCTTTTCTATTGCCAGCCAAGTCCTGATCCTGCTGTTCTTACCCAAAATATCCATCTTTGCTCTGCAGCTGCCTCAGTCACTTTAGATATCCAGGATCTTGCTGTTACAGTGTTTTCCAGTAGAATCCAAATACCTGGTGGTTTTCCAGTAAACAAGGCCAAATTCTTATTTTCACCAATGCCACTTTACACCACTCTGCCAGGCACATCTCTATCTCAGGTGATAAGCAGAGTGCAATGACATACTGTAATCAAGGAAGAGATCCCCACTGCAAGTAACAGTTTTACTGGATGGCTCAGTGTTTAGGGATTTTTTGCTTTCATGCCATAACTCAGCGCAAAGCAGAAGAAGCCACCACTGCCTCACCTTCTCAGCTAATAGCTCTCGGATCTTGCTTGCCTGCAAGCGGAATTTGAAGAGCTGGGACTCCAACGCGAGGCATCGTTTTTGCCAGTCCACACAGCTGCCATTCTCCACTGTAAGGTCTGCCATTGGGAAGTTAATCATCCACTTGGGATGTCGTCTGAGGTACTCTAAAAATCCTACAGAAGAGAAGGGAAAAATACGTATTTTAGACCAGCAAACTTTTCACCCCTTGTGCCTAGTCTTCCTTGGGCCATCTTACAGGACTAGTAACAAAGGCCATTTCTTCTGCAAGCAGAAGATGAAATGGTGCTATCCCGAGTTATTGATATTACCTGCCGCCAGAGGTCACTTTTAATGGATAACAGATAAATATTCAAACAAACTTTTACCTTTAGAGTGAGTAAATAATTTACTAATGCATCATACTGTATATTCCACAAACTTACTGCCATCCTTACAGCCTTGCTCAGCATCTACCTATAGACTAGGAGTATTTTTACTCCTGCCTCCCTTGTACCAGTAGGGCTGTAAACTCTCAAGTCACTAAAAGTGACTCTTAACAGTAACTCAGGTCACGCACCCATTATTAACTTGGGGCACCAGTGCCTTATTTCATACAGACTGTGATAAGAGGACATGATGTACGAAGCAACACTGTTCCCAATCCCTAACTACTTGATACAGTCAGTCTACAAGAAGAGTAGCTGTACCACAGTATGTAAACAATCACTCTGTTAAAACATAAAGAGATCCCCAACCAGAATAAGCTAGGGCTGAAGACAAAACATGCAGGTCTGCTGAAGTCCTTGCAGACATCAAGAGAGATACACAACTCCACAAAGTGGAAAAAGCTGTAGTTTTTGAAGTTGTTTTATTTTCCTACTCAGTAACTGTTTAGACATTTCAGATACTTTGTGTTCATTTTAAAAAGAAATGTAAAATATAGGAAGTAAGTGTCCTTAATCAAATTCAGGCATTTGTGAGCACTCACAAACAAGTTTGTAATACCAGCTCAGTGTGTGCAGTCCAGCAGCCAGCTGTAAAACCCTACCATAACAAATGTTTACAAAGCCAGAACAGTTATTACTTCATCAGCTTCATCAAAACACTGAAACCTATACTTATTAAAGGGATTTCTCACCTGCTCACAGGCAAACTTGGTGCTTTCCTGAACTGGGACCAAAGTAACAAGCCAAGACTTGGGAGAGAACAACGAAGTCACTCAGCCTCATTGCCTTTACATCTGCTTTTGCAGGGTGGGAAAGCTTAAGATGTCCCTCTAGTTGCACCCACTTGCCAGGACACCTCACTCATATTTTGCATGTAAAAGACCTGAGATTCAAGTTACCCTAAGTATACATAATAGTGTAAGTATACATAACACAGCAAGCCACTCTATCTAGCTATATCCCTGCTGTTCCAAGTTAAGGAAGACACATTTTATACCCTTTAGCTACAAACATTACCTGTAAGTTATTTTATATACAGGTTGCCTTGTTCAGTAATTGAAAGTCTTCCAGGCAGTGGGTTGCCTGCCTTTCCAATGATTTGGGAAATACTATTCCAGGTCAGAAGGCAGGTTCAAGTAAAACAAGTAAAAGGCAACACTCACGTTCAGTACTGCACCACTGAAAACACTCTGAGATAGGAAGGAAGACTAGCATTCTACAAGCAGCAGACCCAGAGCTTTACAGAAATACAGAGGCCATCCTTTTCCACAGCCCAGTCCAGCACATCGCTAGAATCTCTAGCCTAGCTCCTTGCCAGGCATTTAACCAGGCTACTTTTGGCACACTTCACAACATTGTAGGGTTTCTCTCTAAGGTAGTGTTATCAGTCGTTCCCAAGCCAAGAGAGGGCACTAGTCATGGAATGATCCTACAACACCATAAGTTTGTTTACAGCTGACTGTTCTGGACATAATACTTCAACTCTCAAATGAAATTCTGTTCTCTTTCATATAGGCATAAAGAGATTTTTAGTCTTTATTCATAGAGTTTAAGTCCAAAGAAGACATATGAATTAATGGGATAAACTCTAATGGCACAAAGTAAAATGAGTCTGATTTACCACACAGCTTAGGCCAGAGCAAAAGTAATTTCCTCAGATAGTCCATAACTTCTGAACTAAATAATTTCTTGAACTAAAATACCCCATTCTGAATAGGAAGTCTAAGACTGGGATAGATGTCCTGAATCATTAAGTCTCATTCCTTCTCACTGTAGACAACTGCATCATATAATCCCTTTCATAAATGAATGCAGCCCTTCCCTGGAACTGAGCAGGCAGTTTTGCTCCCACTATTCCTGTTGTTCTAGAACCTCACCCCTCTAATGAGCTGCCTTCTAATTACCAGCATAAATGTAATAATAACCACCTTGTATCTGTTCATTCTTGTAGAATATTGCCCTTCAGCTTAGCTAGTTTTTTCCCTCCCTCATATTTACCCCTTGGTATATTTATAGATATCAAAAGCTTCTCCTTAAAGACCTCATTTTGCAAGGCTAGAGATAAGGGGATCTTAGCCTCATAAGAAAAGCTCACCACTCTCCCTCTGCACCTGTTCCAGCTTTAGGGCACATCATATAAAAGAGTTGGTTTTATCTTTCTCACTCCCCTTCATAGATAGACATGGGTGACCACAACTTCATCTGGAAGGCAACATGCAGCCTCACCAAAGCATTGTGTAAAGGCATGTAGTACTTTCCACTCTCCTAGGGAATACCTCACCTGATTGCATTTGCCTTTTTTACAACCATATTACACTGGTGGTTAACATTCACAGACAAGCCAGCACAACGGGAGCAGAGGAATCTGAGCTGGCTTTGCCTTTGCAAATGCCAGACGTAGGAGTGCAGGGGGCCTGTTACAATGATACTGGAACAGATTAATGAAGCACAGGTCTGTGCCAGATCTCCACAAGATCAAGGATCTCTATACTACAGTCCATTGCAAAATTTAACAAGCCCATGGTTACCCTATGATTGATCTTTTCCTCCTCTGCTGTTTCTAAATAGTGCTCTCCCAGATTTTGTGCCTACTTTATTACTACTTCTAATGTGTGATTTTACTTTGTGTCATTAGAGTTTATCACATCCTTACCAATCCCCTGGGTCAGTCAACTCTTCCAGTAAAATACCTACCTTCTAACAGCCTCCCACGTCAGCACAGTGTTGTCGCATTCTCTTTTTTCATTTCTTTGTCTATCTTATCATTCTTTTATTAATCCCCATCTCCTCCACTTAAGCTAATAACTTCCCTATGTGTCATCATATCAAATGATTTCTGAAGGCCAGCGATTAGAATTATGGCTTTTCTTCTCTCTAGCAAAAAACCTTACCCTTTTTCAGAAAAAGATTTTGTATCACAATGTCTCATATTTACCCCTAAATTACAACTTTATTTACAACTTCAAATTTATTCTGAATTCTCATTTACTGTTAAACGCATCATTCCTTCTCCCCCACTCACCTAAACATAAGCAGTTCATCTGTACCTTATGAATTACAATATCAATTTTATTTTGACAGACTGACTTTAAATCCTTGCTAATGGACCTGCCATTTCATATGCCATTTTTTGGTAATTCTTAACCATCTTAATCCACTAAATTCTTTGATTCTCCCCCTCCCCTAGATATTGGTACTTTTCATATCAGATGAAGAATTTATTTGGTTATGTAAACCATATTCATATGGTTATATAAAAATGGTTCTTTTTTCCCTTTGGCATATAAAGACGTCGGGAATCAGGTACTTTCAGGTGCAGTATTCTTACTTTAGGAACTTGGAAAATAGGAGGCAGCCACTTTGTTCAAACAAGCTGACATTTTCAAAACTTCATTCTTAATGCATACAGATGCTTCTTAAAGAGCAGCTTGATATTCAGTGTTAAGTATCAAACAACTTCCAGTGAAGATAATGGAAGCTACAAAGTCCTTAGAACTTAGTGGGGGGAAAATGACTGAAACAACTGCTAAATGCAGACATGAGACTTCTAGTTTTGACTACATCTGTAAGTTTTGATCAACATCAGAGACAGTTCTGACACTAAATGCTATATCAAAAATAAATATGAATATATTTACTTGGAGTGTCCACATCCAGTTGTAATTCTAATGAAGCTAAAATTTATACCAGAATGTCATGGGGTTTTTTTCGGTTTTAGACCAGAATCAGCTGATATCCCAGATGTTGGTGGCTCCAGACTAGAATTCAAAACACTTCAGAGACTTTGTATATTTCCACCTGAAAAGCCTTCTGAGAATCAGAAGCAGTTAATCAACATGAAGGCTTTCAGGTGCAGATATAAATGCAAGTAACATATTTGCAGCTTTGTTCATTCAGTGCAAACAATACAGACAAGTGAAACAGTATGTCCGTATTTCAAATACAAGTGTCTCCTCGGCGCAGGAATCGGTTTACCCAGGCTGTTATAGGGGATTCAGCCAGCATACGAGTGAGTGCAGTTCTTAGCACCTGCCAGTAAAATGCACCAGACCCTGCCTGGTGGCAGACACTGGAGGTGAATACTGGTCTAACTTTCAGCTACCATCTTACTGCAAAAGAAATCAGTAGAAATGTAATAAATGTAACAGATGAAGGGAGAGAGATTTCCTCCCACGTCACTGTATCAACACCAAGAGGGTCAGCAGTATGGGCAATGGCCAAAAGTCAGTGTGGAAACCCCGTAATATTAATCAACTCCCTGCCCCCAGTCACCTCATTTTCCACTTCACAACCAGTTTCATCCCCCAGCTTTTTAACCCTGAGGCCACTAGAATTGTTCAGCCACACAGTCATTTCCCATTCATGAGCGTGGCCTGGGGTGTGCAGAGCATGGGGAAAAAATAACGTGACAAGCTGTAGGAAGAGCAAGGTTTGGCAAGGGCCAGGGGAAGAAAAATCAAAAGATTTCCCTCTACATCAGTGCAGGTGGCTTGACTAATAAAAGGCAGAAGGCAGGAGGAGGGCTCCTGGTTTTGCCCTTCTGCCTCCAGAGGTCTTGCCCCACACACCTAGGCTCACCAGGAAGACAGAAGAGACCACAGGACTTACATATGTTTATTCTTGGGCTGCATTTTTCCCCTCGTGTCGCCGTTCCTCCCCCCACCTCCTCCGTGCAGCTTCAGGGACCAAAGTCCCAGACCCGAAGGCAAGCCTACTTATTTTAAGCAGCAAACCTCGAAACGGAGATGACACAACATCACCCCCAGAACGCTCCAGTCAGTCCCCTTACCGTCACCTTGAAGAAAAAAAAGAGGGGGAGAAAGGCTACGATAGCCCACCCCGCACAGACCGGCCCTCCAAAGCCCCCGAGGGCTGGGGCCGGCAGACACCTCCCCGGCAGCGAGGAGGGGGCCCGGGCCGCCGGAGCGCCTCCCCCCCGCGCTCACCTTGGCCG
>WAAD01037425.1:204287-220290 GCA_013389945.1 Fregata magnificens
GGCCAGGGTCCCCGCGGCCGGCCGGAGCGCCTGCCCGCTGCCCCCTCAGGCGGGGGCGCTCCTGCTCCCGCTGCGCCGGGGAGCCATCTTGTTCTGCCAAGCGCCTTGGGGCAAAAGGCGAACGGCGCTGGTGGAGCCCGTGGGCAGAGCTCCTGGCGGCTGCAGGCTTCTTCCTCGGGCTTGCCAAACGGGCAGGTGTTGGTATCGGGCCCTTGTCGCCTCGGATCCCCCTCGCAGTCATCTCCCAGCCTTCAGAGCTGATGTTCCCAAACCATCCCCAGCCCTGAGGCACAGTGGTGTTTTCTGTGGAGCGCCGTGCTGCCCTCATCTCCTGCCGCAGCCCTCAGGGGCTGGTGGAGCATCCCAGGCTCCAGCTGGAGCACCCTTTGCTCTTGTAGGCAGCCCCAAGGCATGGGGTGGGTGCCAGGATAGAAGTGAAAACCAAATTAGTGTAATGATGGCTCTCCTGACCAGAGGACACTATCCTGCCCTACATACTTGGGCCAGCTCTCACACAAAATGGCTCAAACAGGTCTGGGGCTTCAAGCATTTCTAATGATAGCTGCCAGCACACAAAATATTTTATTCAGGGACAGGGCCACCACTTACTGGGCTACTTTACATGCAGCATTCCCTTATATGAATCTATATTGACTTACATGAATATACATTACCGTGTTACTCAAACAGAGCTGGCAACCTCGCTGCCGAGGAAGGCTGGCCACCGTCAGCAAGTGTGCGCACACAGCCTTGTGCTGCTGCCCTCTGCAGCGGTCCAGTCGCTGCCACTCCTGGGCTGGCTGAGCCCGCGCTGTATCTCTTCATATTGAGCAGACCAGGGCGGGCACATGGAAGCGAAAGGGACTGGAGCCAAATGGGGGCTCCAGGATCAAACGTCCCCAGGGCTTTGGGCCTTAGACCAGTGTGTTTCAAAGCAAAAGGTCATTCATTCTGGTTCAGGTTTAGCAACTACTTGTTACTTATTGCATCATCAGGCACATTACTTTCATCAAAGATACTTTAAAATTTTCTCTGTGAAGCTCTCCTCAGTGGGGTTAATAACAGTCATGCTGACATGTATCTCTCCAGCTGATTTGGATGTGCCTTTGACGTGGCCTGCTTTGCCGCCACGAAAGGTGGTCTCATGTACTCTAGAAAGTGAGTGTGGCTTGTTGGGTAAGGGCTGCACCGGAAAGATTGAGTGATTATGAGAGATCCATGAATGCTCTGAAACTGTGCTTTGGCTCTTGTTGAGACTGCCCACGCAAAACAGGGCCGTCTGAAATAAACAGGCTTAAAACAATCTATGGAGGAAGCAGGCAGAAGAACTGAACAAAATTATCTCCTAGTATTGTAAGCAACACTATTAACTAGGCATGGTTAAACAAGATCTTAAGTGTGATTACCTGGCTCACAGATATTGCCTGGTCCAAGATCTGCTGTTTCTTAAAATTTTGTTGTAAACTCCTTCCTCACATTGATAGTATGCTTGCACTGGTGTCTCAGCAGAGAAACAATGGGTAGCAAATCACCTATTACACACAAATAAAAAGACTGATGTGTTGTGATTAAGTGAGTAAAATATTGAAATATAACTAAAAACATAAGGTCAAGATTTGGACACTGGTGTGACTAAAGGCAGACTCTGAAATCTATACCTCGTTACCCAAATAAGTAGTCAGATTTCCAAAGACTCTGTGGACCTTGCAGTTCCCTAAAGATTGTTTCGCTTTAGATTTCTCATCCGCTTCCAGTTTCACGGGAATTTGGCTGAATGAAGCTGCCTGTCCTCTCTGTCTAAAAGACAAAGTATGCGTTACGGAGCTGGTTCAGGCAGACAGCACTACGCAGAGATGGCCAGACAGCCAAGTGGAGACAGGCAAAGTACTGAAAAGAAACAGGCATCTGGCGAGGAGCTCTCCCATTCAGCCAGCTGAGCAAGGACAGAGAGGAATACAGGCAGAGATGGAGCCGGCTGTTGGGACAGTGTCACCCAAAGAGATTTCTCCAGCAATTCCCAGTGGAAGGGACTCCAATTGCCTACAATCTGTATGTTGAGTGTGTGCCTGTATTAATTGTTACTCCCAATGATCAAGGAATTGTAATAAATAACCAGAACCAACACAATTTGTGGGTCCCTATTGGCATTTCAGAGGGCAAAAGGCAGCTTCATGCTTTAGAGAGTCCCCTCCTGAATGGAGGCTGGCCAAAGACAAAATGGGAAAAGGACCTATTCCCTTCCTGCTCCCCATCCTATTCCTGACTCTCTTCAGCCACAGCATGCCACCACAGTATTTCTTAATCTGAATTTTATGAGGTATTTTTATTCTTCCTTTAAAGGCACTGGTGAAGTTCTCTCATTTGCACCAGCAAAGCCAACAGGATTCTATCACTAACTGAAATGTCAATCTGGCCTTGTGTTTTTCCCAGGCAATGAAGCTTGACTGCCAGGACATTCCTCAGCCACTGAACTTTACACAAAGTACCTCCCCAAGAATTGCCTGCACGCACCTTGCTTTAACCCCTGGAGGCCCAGAACCACATCAGCACTCACACAACTATGTGCTGCCATTTCTTTAATGCAGATATTCTGCAAAGCTGTGCCTCCTTGTGCCTTCTGTTGCTTCTGTTAAATTATTTAACAAAATCATTATTTAAAATTTTTTAATTAAAAATGTGGCTTCTATTAAATAATGCAAATAGAAAAATAGTTTTGACTTCAGAGGGAGAAGGTTGTAAGAACAGCCAGTAGTATCTCACAGTTCCCAAGTGATTTCCCTTGACGGTTATCTTTAATATGTCTGCTCAAGCACTCTGGATCAGGTCTTTACAACTTGCAGACAAATCATTCAGCAAAAAATTAAATTTACTGTAAACAGCAAATATCTTATTGGCAAAACAAACTCTCTGGCAGATCCAGGAGAACTAGCTTGGCACTGTTAGGCTATCGTTATCACAACACAAGCACAGGCTGCTTTGTTAAGAGCACCATATCCAAGATACCTAAATAGAAGGACAAAAAGATATGTGAGAACAAGGTGTCAGAAGATGAGAACAGAAGAAACCCTGTCTCTAGTAAGCAAAGTTGTCATAGTTCTGCAGGTGGGAGAAAGCATTATGTTCCAGACACAGTGCTGCTGAAAACTTACCAAAGGGGCAAGGACACGAGCCAGACCAAGTCCATGTGTCAGAGCCCGCTGAAGGCTCAATCCTATGTGGGAAAAATCTTGCACAAAAGCAAGACAGTACCTTGAAACACCTGTTTGAGGTACTTGTCTCTCTCCACAGGGAACTTAGGCTTCATATCGTAGTTCTCTAAATTCCACCTATGTTAGAGACTTAAAGATGTTGAAAATGGCCTTTGTGCCTAGTTCCCTTACTCTGTTTCTCCTGGGCTTGCAGTGTGCCGACAGACACAACACAGACCTGCAAAACCCTGCCTTCCTTCTCTTCTAGTCAGCAACGACGAGTTCATGCAGCAGAAAATAAGAGACTGGCAGCTGTGGATCACCTCAGTCACAAACCAGTTGCTCGTGGGAGGACCCAGTGGGAGGGCCAGGAAACCATTGCCCTCTGGTACTTTGTCAGCTGGTTTTGATCATGTTATGGTCATCTCGTCACACTTCACACACAGGACATAAAGACACTTGTGTGTACTATTCAAGCCAGAACTTGAGAAAGAGCATATGTTTTGTATATACAGTCTTGACTGGCGCAGAGCAAAACAATGGAGAATTCCCATTTTCCTTAGAGAGTCATCCCAGGGGTAACTCCAGTGTTATTCTCAGTATTAATAGCTCATGCCTTGTTTCGTCTCTGGATTTCTCCAATCTCAGCCTCCACTATCAAAGTACCAGATTGCGTTAGGTCTTCTTCTGCTAGATTAAGAAGCCATCAGCTATCATTAAAGCAATCTGTGACAAAAAACTTCTCTCCTATAAAAACACAGATTTAACAACTCTCACAATAACTAATGTTTTCTAGTGCTTGTATTCTCATAGGCTTATCTAGATCATAGATTAGACAACTGGAGCTTAAAAAGTAAATTTGGGGTTGTTATCAGCATGCTTGTGTGTGCCTGTTAAGCTCCTGTTCCAGAGGGGAGAAGAAAGGAGGACAGCATGTGGGAGTCTTCAGGCTGAGGAGGAGGAAAACAGTCCTTGCAAGTGTATTTGGTTTCTGTGGTCTTTCTGTGTCTGACATTGGCTGGTATGCAGCCCATAAGGTTCCCACATACCACAGCACGCTTTGAATCTTTTTCTGAGTCCACAGGCTACCGCCGTAACTGCTGGGCAAGTGATGCCATACATGATGTATCTCACAAGAAAACTGTATCAAGCCCAGATGCTGCAACTATGCAGACAGAGCTGGCTCAACAGCACTTGCAAAACTGAATGTTGCTGCCCTAAGGATGAGGGGCCTGGGTGCTCCTGCTGAGGAAAAGGAGGCATAGAAAGAGGCGGGGTGGAGCTGGGACAAGGTGCTGAAAGGAATCAGGGAGACCCCTGGAGAGCTGGACCTGCTGCTCCTGCAGCCCCAGTCACGTGAGGGATGGCCACAGTTCTGCTGTTGCAAGGGAGAGTCCATATCCCTTGACCCCTCCTTGAACAGCAGCAGCAGGTCTGGCCCCCAGGAGTGTAGCACAGGCAAAACAGGCAGCAGCCTATGGTCATTTTGCTTCCCCAGGTTTCCTGTGAAATGCCAGACAAATACCTATTTACAGAGCTGGTTGTGGAAGCACTGTGCAAAAAGCTGCGCCAGGGAGAGAGACCCAAACCATGTGGGGAGCCGGGAACAGATTCTAGATTACTGGTTTGAATTCAGGCCAAGTAATAGAAATAAAAACCCGCTACCCTCTGACAAGCAGCAGCAGTAACAGCTGTATGGACAGACTGGTCATCTCGGCCCAGTTCTTAAACATCAGCTGTCTGAGGGACATGTTTACTGGGAGTGAGCACTGAGGAGGCAATAGTGTGTGCTGCAGGTTGCCGGAGGAGCTCCACGGTATAGCATAGACCTCTATTACTGCTATTGTCGATTATAGTTCTGCATCCAGCCATCACTGCAAACAGTTTCTCAGCAAAAAACCTCAGACCACGAGGGATCATGGGGAGTGAATGCATGTCTGATCCCCACTAGAGCTGTGAAAAGAGTTGGTGGATGGGAGAGGTTTGGGTAGGCCAGGAGAAGGGGTTGTCCTTGTCCTTGCTGTACCCCTATGGTAGAGCTGGGGGGAAATTCCATTTCCAGAATTGTTAAATCAATACTTTCAGTAAAGAGTAAAGTAGGTCCCAGCTTGCCCTCTGTTTGGGTGCTGATCTGAGAACTTCGGCATGGGCACCTGGGGCAGCTCTGTGGTCAGAGCAGGAGAGGCTGCACAAAACACTGTGCTCTGATGGAGGGTGCCTGCCTCTCCACAACCAGTAGGGTGGCCTGTACCGGCTGGGAGTCGGGGAGAGAAGACACTGGTAAGGGATGGGGCTAGTCTGTGGGAAGGGTTTTGTCTGCCTTCCCAGTCTTGCACTGAAGTCAGGCTTACAGCTGCCAGATATCAGGATGGGGTGTGGAGAAGAACACAGATCCCTGCCGAAGGACTCCTACTCACAGACTCACCATTGCTGGAACCGGCGGGTGGGCTGTCCTCTATGGGAGTGCAGGAAGGAGGCTACGTTAGCTGGAGAGGTTTTTGGCTCTTTTCCTGGTCTCACACTGGAGCCAGGCACACAGCTCCCAGATGTTTGTGATCTCTGCTCTGGGATCTTTCAGGCTTGTCAAGGCATTGGGTAAAGGGAGGAATTATTTCACTCCCACATGGGGGGAGGAAATGTCGAGAGCCCCCATGGAGATCTGTCTGCCTGCTTCTCCCAGGAGGGGTCACCTGCAGGTGAGCAGCCTTGGAGAGGGCTCCGTCTCTCCACAGGCGAGATCCCTGAAGTACTCTGGGAGCAGCAGTTGCTGAGCCTCCCTGGCATGGCTCTGTTCCTGCCAGTTTCCATGGTGATCCACAAAAACAGCAGAAAAAGCACAGATCTCTTTTGGAAGACAAATAATAGGATGTGATAGTGCCTGTGTCTGGGGCAGGGGGGACAACTCTGCTTTCAACTGTTAACTGAGTCATGGGGTCAGTCCCGGGGCTTCCCCCCCACCAAGCTGGCAAGGAGAGCATTGCTGTACCATTCCCAAAGGGTTAGTAGCAGCTTAAAGCAGTAACTCCTTCTTGTAGGTGTTACAAGCTGCCACAGGCAGGTTCAACTGATATTGCAAATTGGTTTTAATGGACAGCACTGGCAAACGATGTCGGCGGGCAGTCTAAGCAAGCAGTGTCTGATAGTACTTTGACTGGATGGTGTTAGAAGCAAGCGCTGATGAGGAGCCCAGGATGTGCCACCATGTGGCCCAGCATGCAAGCGCACACAGAGGTATGACATACAGAGAAAACGTACACACTGCACTCTCTTCTGTCACGTCTGAAAGCACACGGACAAAATCTCAAACCTTTCATCTTGGTCATAGAGGGAAACCATCCATGTGCAAAGAACAAATTCACAGTCTTTCCACCACAGTATCATGTCACCAAGGCTTCACCCACTGCCCTGAAGGTCTCACCCTGCTCTCTTCTCCGTTACCAAAGTGGCAAGCATTATTCAGCACGCTCTTCCCCATGCAGTTTGGAGGTGCCTGCCTGCCTGATACCCACCCGCCTCCTTGCACGCAGCAACAATTGCCAAACAGCACAGCTGCCAGGATGAAAGGACATGGAGGGAATGGGTGGGGGGGTGGCTTTTCTGATCTGCATCATTTTTGTGATGCAGTTTAAGATTTCCAGAAAATTCTGGAGGAGGGGAGGGGTGAAATTGATAAAAGATAAGATGGCTTTCAAACACAGCCAACAAGCATCTTAAAAAAGAAACCTAATTTTGTGTGTCTCCGCCTCTGGGCAAAATGTTCTTGGCTCGCTTTCAAAGGTGCTGGGAAATTCAAGGCTTGGGTATCTCTGAAAACCAGTCCCAGGGCGTCTGCAACAGGGTGACCAGAAAAAGGTGCCAATTTTGAAAATGTCATCTTAAATTTTTTTTATTTTGTAATTTCCTATCAATGAGCACTCCTTGGGAGGCTCAGGGATTGATCTAGAACTTGTCTTTCACTCTACACACTGCCTGAGGCAAAAACCCTTGTAAGAGACAGCTGTCACCTTGGCTGTAGATCTCAATGGCGCTTGGATTTCGTTGCGCTGGCTGCTGCCATACGAAAGACTCCCACCCATTTCCTCATGCTGTGCTCCCTTGCCCAGAATCCTGTGAGCCCGCAAAGGAGCTTCTGAAGCTGAGGTCTCTGCCTGGCCTCTCCCTCTGTCAGTGATTGCCTCCCCTGCCCGAGGCAGCCCTGTAACCTCAGTCCTGGTATAGAGAGGTACTGTGTCTCCTTGTGCCCTCAGAAACCCACGCCAGCACTAGACGGACAGCTAATTAAAACAGCTCAAGCAGCTCCAACAAAAAAACTGAGTTAGGACCTTCTGCAAAGGATGTAATGGGTATTTTTTAATTATTTGCTTAATTAGTGTTAATTGCACACAGTAGGAGGTCAGAACTCAGCCTGCAAATGCTCAGTAGGCTGGGAAACGCGAGTTCTCCAGTCCAGTTCTCCCTAGACAGTCACGGGCAAAGCTGTCCCACCGGCGAGGGCTTTCTCTGGATATTTAAATTGGGGTGTTTCAATTCAACCCTCCCCTTCGGGGTTTTCTTTTGGTCAGAAGTGTCCTTACATTTGTAGTTGTTATAAAATACATGGATAATATTATTTATGTATGCATGTATATGTAATAACGTACCTGCTGATGCATATACATATTATCTGTGTAATTGCATAGCGTCTAATACGTTATAGTAATGAATGTATTACACCAAACCACAACAGTATGACAGAACACACAAATCCATTCGGGCGGGCCGAGGCGGACCAGCTGCCCTGGCCGTTGGTAACGGCCGGCGGCCGCNGCTTTGCTGCATCGAGGAAACCCACCAAAAACGGGTGTCCTGAGAACGGGCGGTGCCTTTGTCTGGTTTAACTTTTCTGTGTGTATGTTTTCCGATGGGAAAATGGGCTGTATATGGGGACAATTGGGTGCAGTCAGTGTGACACATCTTCTGGCGGGGTGGTTGCCAGGCTCAGCTGTGCATACCTGCGCCCGTAAAGCCCTCTGTCGTTCTTCTAAAACTTAACATCACTAACTCACACTCTTTTAAATGGGTTTTCAAATTCCTACAGGCATGAAAGATTTATCCGGTAATGTTTTTGGAAAGATTTCACAGCACGAAGCTCTATGGAGGCCTCATTTTAAACAGAAAAGTTCTACCGCACAAAACTTAATTGCATCCAACAAAGTGTCCTCATAAGCCGTGAAACCTGAGCTGGCTTACAAAGAACGGGAAGGATACATGAGGTGAGCCCTTGTGCTTCCTTGGCATTGTGTTCAGCCACTGGCCTAAACACTTGGCGACTCTCAATTAGTCTCTTTACAGTTTAGCAAGTTCTGTCTTACCAGGGAAACAAACTTCCCAGTGGGAAAGTCAGTCATTGACCTCTGACAGACATAAACACAACCATGCATCTGCGCCGTTTAGGCGCTCTGCTAATTACAGCTAATAGAGATTTTTCTTCAGCTGAAATAAATAGAAAACTTGGATCAGACAGATGTGAGATACACCCAGGGAGCATCGTGGTGGTACAGCTCTGAGGAGTCAGAAGGAAAGGGAGTATGAATGGCCACAGATTTGTTATGGGCTCTCTGTTGGAGGGGTGCTAAGACTCAGCCCCAAACGGTGTCTCTGAGACACTGGATGCACACGCTATCATGTAATCCTGACTCGGGGGGCACCTGGGCAATTATTCCTAAAAAGCAGATAAGCATTGTATTGTTTTACCAGACGAACATATGGAACTCTGGAGGGGAGTAGGAAAAGGTGTTCCTAGGGCAATGGTTGCATACCTTAGCTATGTTCAGTTCAGGCATTAGTTCAAAGAACCAGTTTTCTCTTCGGTGCAAATCCACTAAGCACTGTAAGACTTTTTTCTAATTTTTGATAAAGCTGGACCCACTCCCACCCTTACAACAGGTCAAAATTCAAGCCTGATGTTTCTGTACAAGACACTTGTCTCCTCTCAGCCTTGATTTTTTCTCATAAGGAAAAATTAACATCAGAGTCATTACCATTTATGTTTGCCCAAAGATTATTTAGCTTCTCAGAAGACATCAAAGAAATCAAAAGCCTTATATTGAACCTTTTATAAATTAAGAACTTCAACAAAATATTTTTCTGCTCGATCAAAATTATAATGTGATTCTTCTAATGAGCAAAAGTAATGCCACCATTACTGCAAGGAAGGGTTGCTTTTGCTTTTAAATCTAGGGGAGCTTTTGAGCCTGTACTGCTACCTTTACATTCCCCCTGCAAAGCACTCTGCAGCCATACAGAAATGCAGAATACTGATTCCAGATTTCTATAGTCTTGTCTGAAATCAGTGCCCATAGTTTACTATCTGGGCTTAGACTGACCAGATTTATATTTAAGGTAAGCTTGCTGTCATAAAAAATACTCTGTGAATTGTAGGCATGTAGGCCTAAAAGGAGAGAAGATTCAGGACATCTTCCACCAATTTTCCTGCACAGGATCAGGCAAAATCTCCCTGCTTGCAAGAGGTTACGCTCACATGGGTTTGTGACTGGGTCATGTCTTTCAACCTCTGCAGAAGAGACAGCAGGTTTTGGATAGCAGCAGCTATGCTACTCCTGCAAGCTCATATTCATTCCTCCCAGAGACCAAAATCTCTGGGAACTGCCCTGAATTTCCAGTAGCTGTTTACTCCATTATCACAAAATCGATCACAGATGGTGCTTTTGATGCTGGCAGGTTGGAAAAAAATCATCTCTTGGCTTATATTCTGAGCACATTTGATCTGGACTGACTGGGTGGAATCGTGACAGCCCGTCATCTTATCATTGGTACAGAAACACTTTCCTGACTGCAGCTAACTGCAGTTTAGGCAAGGATGAACATTTTCCTTTAAATAGCAAACTTCAGCCTCAAATAGTTACACTTTGCCCTTGCTGTTTGGCTCTGTTGCATACCAAAGACTTAGCTCTTAGCAACACGAAATCCCATCCTAATTAGCTTCTGTTTAACAATACCACTTTGTACCACTCTCAGAATGCCAAGCTCCTTCTATTCTGGGGCTACAGAGGAGGGGAACATTTCATATCAAGCCCAATGCAGTTCAAGACTCTGTGAAATGTGGGGTTTTTTTTGAAGTGTAAAGTAGTTCTGCATGTTAAACCTGAGCCACTCTGTATGAGTAAAAGTCACACTCAAGAAATTAAAAGACTATTAAGCAAACATAGCCCAGTGTAAGCACACAAAACTGCTGTAAGAAGTTCTGGAAAATTCAGCAGTGTCATAAATTCAACATAAATGGTGGATGCTAGACATAAAACTTATGTATAAGTGCTCAGGCGGTATAATTCATTCCAATTTGACACTCAGCTGGAGAGAAAAATGTGTATTATTTACTCACTGGTGAGTCAGTGAGCATGTATGAGATAGAGCAACCCTCACACATACAAATAACCCATCCTCTGCATTTGCATCAACACTCCCAAAACCTCCAAGACTTTCAGTACTGAAAGTAGCTCTGTTTAAGACTATACAACTCTTCAAAAAGAAGTAAGGTCTTGGCATACCTGACCCCATATCTCAAATAGCTGCAGTTTCATGTCTCATGGCAACATTAGTGTATTTTCTGATGATAAAACTTCCACCACCAGTTATAGGACTGCTTATTTGATCCATTGTTAGGAACTTTTCATGAACATATAGACAGACACAAACATCGAAGAGGAAGTAATAAGAGACCTTACACTGAAACCTTAAAACATTGGCATAACAGTGTGACCATCTGAATGTATAGGGCTGGCTTTTTTTTTTTTTTTTTTTTTTAATGCAGGCCTGGGGAATCACCTGCAGAAAGCATCAAGACCCATGTACCTCCCTAGAATAAAAATAAACAAGATGACACATGCAGCTCTGCCCAGCATAAATGCCAATGGCTAATGACGATCAGTCACACATGTAGTTTTGCGTTTGGTCCTTTTTTTATGCTACTATAAATACTTTCCTCACCTTCCAGGAAAGTCCCTGGATTCAAGGAAAGTTTCTTATCTGAAGCCATTGAAGATACGTAGAGTGACAAGGTCAAGCTATTTTTCTTTTCAGCCTCTCAAGAAAACTTTTTACCATCTGTTTCGCTTACTATCCTTGAAACTTTGACCCAATTTCCATCCTGCAAATCTACTCCCCCTTATTCATGATGATGAAGACTGTATGATGACCCCAAATAGGTCTATCTACTTTGAGTTCTAATATTTTGTGGTTATATAGAATTCCATCATTTTCTGTACAATGTGAAGGTGGGCAACCAACGTGTTCACATTCTTTAAAAGAAGTCTTTATATCTTTGAAAGTGAACAAAAGAACCCCTTCTTGGAATGGGTTTGGTGCCTATTTTAAAGGAAAAACTCCACTATCATATGACACATTCCAACCACTGTAGGTAAGTATAAAGCAACCTGAAAAAAATCTTTGCTCAAAAAGCTTTCCTGAGATAAACCTAACGCTGCAAGTTTGAGTGGATGTTGGAGCCACTGTAAATTGGATTGGTCTTGGTCCTGAAATGTAATATCCAGCAAAGCTTCACTTTTCAGACCCCAGTGCCCATAAAGCCCTGGAGGCAGAGACTGAAATTTGTTGAGGTAATTCCAGCACGTTTTGGTCTTTCAAACTCAATGGCATGGAGAGTGCAGGTGTGAAGCATACATCAGTGCACCCCTTGACCTCCTGCTCTGTGTCGATGACAGACAGCTCTGCAGAGGTATTACATTTGCCTCAGATGATAGACCTAAAAGACTGTGTGCTTAGCCAGCTCTGGGGTCTGAATAAGGGCTAGCCGGTGGAGTTGCTTCCAGGTAAGATTGTTGGAAATTATTCAGTGTCACAGAGAAACCTGTATTAGCTCCCGTCAGTGACAGAGTTTGTATTTGTTACTCAGCCTGGTAACCTGTACTTTTTTTCAAATTATTACCTTTAGATACCCAGATATCAGCATGGACAAAAGTCGCAGAGGAGCTGTTCTGACGGTGTAAGAGGAATCTTCTGCAGATTATTTTCTCTCCCTCTGTCATCCAGCAGGTGGGAGGAGATCAACACAAACAGTGAAATATAAGGCTACTGGGTGGATTGTTCCCGGGGGGGACCCCTGATTTGCTTGTGCACAACTTCTCAGGGCATATCCAGTGGCCCTAATTTTCATACAACTATCTGCCAGCCTCAGGGAACATGACAGCACCAATTTTTACTCTCTTGGAAAGAAAGGAGTTGGGTGTCACAGTGTCAATATTCATGGATCACAACAAAGGGACACAAGAACTGCCCAGCAATGTCTGCATCTAGGAATTGCCAACTGGGGTTACAGGACTGCTGTCAGCAGGTAGGGGCAGCATGGATGTTGACTCACCTACCTGCATCTTTCCACTAGTTGTTTGCCCATCAGTTTTAGACATTTATAAGGCTAATTCTGTAAACATAGCTTCTCAGGACATCCAGAAGATGTTGTCCCGCTGTGCCAAAAATGCCCTAAAAAAAGATTATTAGCACAAGTCTAGTGAAGTTGCTCTGCCAGAAAGTGTTAACTTAACTGCTGAGCTGCCCACCTGGTGATGAACTTTCATCATTTTTCCTTATCCTGATTATGCGGCAAGGGCACTGACAATACAGGGAATGTAAAAACTGGGAGAGAGAGAAGGTAGTGGACCTGTTGTAGTGTAAGGGAGAAGTGAGGGATGACATAGTCTGCCCATGGAAGCAAGGCTTGTGAATTCCTAGTTTATCCACGTTTTATTTGTGCCACCGCGATGTTTGCAGGTAAGTAACAGCTAAATGTTCACAGAATTATGAGCGCATAAGTGTTTTATAGTCAATGCAATATAGTTAGTGGTGGTTCATGTCTGGGATCATGCTAGAGAAACAGCTTATTTGGGGAATATGTACTATTTATTTGTCCTCTGGTCTTATTAGGGGGTTAAGAAGAGCATCAATTGATGGTTAAGTCTGTACCTCCGAGACCGGCTAATAAAGAACCCTTAATTGCTTGTATTAGTATAGATAGCCATTAAGAAAAAAGCCTACTAAAAATGTAGCTGGCTCCAAAAGGATTTTATAAGCTGATACCATCTTTGGCTGTGTTAAACTATGATACAGTATTTCTCCCTAATAGCATGCCCAATGTTACAACAAAATTTAAGATGGCATTGAATCAAAAAGCAACCATGGCTTTTTTTCTGAAGAAGCAAAATTCAGTGCTGGCACTTTTACTCTCAAATTCCCCTTCTATGAACTTGTATTTTTCCTTTGGAAGGATATAAAAGAGGGAATTTAGTTCCCATTTGCAAAGGCAACTATGAAAAAAACTTCTGAAAGTATTTGATGGCATAGGTGTGATAGAGGTCAAATTATGAAAGAAGTGAGATTTACTTATGCATCAGAGCCTAAGTTGGGCTTCTTTCTGACTCTCATTTGACCAGTTTAGGATCTGTCTCATGTAGTTAGTCAGGATGTTACGAAACAGAAGGTACCTAGTTTGACCACTGGTCTGGGATTATTTTGCCTGACTTCAGCTACCCAGAAGTCAAGAAACGGGCCTGAACTACTCATCTGGCTCCATCTATCATCAGTGGAGACAGGGGAACTTGTTCCATCTCCTTAGGATGGTGTCCATCATCATTCAGAAGTGTCCACCTCTCACAACTGAGTAAACAGGGAATTACAGCAGATGGAAAGCAAAGGATCACAATATTCTTGTAGGCAGAGAAGAGCTAATACAGAATGAAGTTTCTGGGATGTAGATGTAAGTATATCACATTAAGATATTGGGACAGTCCTCCATGTTTGCAGCACTGTTAAGAACTGGATCGGTCCATAGATGAAGAGTCACAACTAATTGCGCAGATGACTTTCACAGCTGAGGAGCTGAAAGGTGCATCAGGACCTTTGCTCAAGTTCCAGCTCACTAGATCTATTTTTGTGCTTATATTTCTGAGGTTGATTTCTCATTACCAGCATCAGTTATACTAGTTGTAACTGGAAGTTTTGCAGGATGACTGGGATTATTTGGTATCTGGAGCATCATTTCTGGTCTCTCCTATAATAGAAAGTCCTATAAATTATGGTTTTAAAGTTCACTGGGCTGGATATTGTTAAGCTGGCATTTGTAGTCAGTGTAAAATATCTGATAATTATAGATTACAATATGACAGAAAGTCTCATTTCTTTTGGCCATGCCATGAACTAAACATTCTTCAGGGCTATGTATTTACTTAATCCCATGAAATTCCTCACAAAAAGTCTCCTTAATAACTTTCCAAAATGAAAACTTACTCTTAGACAATATCATGGCCGTCCCTATGCAGTCTATGCTGGGGTGATGCCTACTGATGGGGAGCTTTGCTGTATAAGATATAGATGAATATTTGATGAAGTAGTTAGTTATTTAGCGTATCTGTAGAGACAGACAGTCTTTTTCATGTGACTTTTCTTAGCCATCCAAAAGATTTGGGACCACTTGGCTCCTACCCCACCTGACCTGCTGACATTTGTTGGGGTCATGTGTTTGTTGTGGGACTGCTACCAGGACAGTGAGAAGATCTGAAAGGAAAGGAAGGAAAGGAAAAACCTACTTTTTAAAAAAGTGCAGTAATCTCCTTGTGTATCACTTTGATGTGTTCTTCATCATATGCATGTATATGGCAGCTGAAATAGATGATGAGTTTAGGTGGCTGCTTGTCCAGGCTTCTGGGTATTATCTTCAGTCCTGTGTCATGAACTTCAGCCAAACTTCTCTGTGCCTGAGGCTATCCGCTTGAATGGGAAAAGTATTCATATGTAATGTATTCTGAAAGTGACATAACAAAAATAAGGTAACAGTGACATATCAGCAAAGATATTCGAAGAACAATGCAAAAGGACCCCATTTCTGTAACTCAGCCTTATGGACAAACTGAACCAATGGCACAAAGATCAAAGAATGGAGGAATTCTCCAGCTGTTTATATACTGCTGCAAAGAGTGGAAGTAGCAGCACAAGATCAGATATATTCATTGTTAAGAAGAAAGTTAATTTAACCAGCATTCTGAAACCTGCTGCAATAATTTATACAGTAAAATCTCTTGTTTTCATTCGTCTCCAAGGAAAGAGTGAGTAAAAGAGGAGTACGAGAAGGAGACAGTGTAAGGAGCATGTGCTCTCTCTTAAGGACAACCATTGAGTATTTTCGAATTATTAGTAACTCAGATCCACAGGTGCTTTAAATGTGTAATGGCTCAATGTACTAAATAATAACAAAGCATAAGATACCACTGGGGAAGAAGAGTCTCTCAGAGACCACTGAATCAGATTTAGAGAACAGGCCAAAACACAGCAAAGCTGAGGAAGAGAAGCTCAGACAGAAAAATATGGAAGATAACCAGAAGCTGTTTAAGAGTCACTGGATTTAAAAAAGTCTCCATTTTGTAAGCATAATAGAGAACAATGTTGTTAAAAATGCCATCCTGGGTCATTGTATGAAGAGAAGGCATAGTCAGAAAATAAAAAGCCTACACAGCAAATGGATAAACCAGGAAATATATAGCAATCAATATAAAATAGAAGTTATATAATGTAAAAATAGAGCAAAAAAAAAAGACAACAGAGGAAAATCTTTGGCTGGCAGGCCTTAAGACAATAAAATGAGTTAAGAGTATATTAAGAACAACAGAAGTCTTAACACGGGTACATGCTGCTGCTTGATGCAGATGATGAAATTATAATGTTGCAGAAAAGACAAATATTCAATACATACTTCTGTTCTGCATTTGGAAAGAAGAAAGATGATGCACTTATATCACATGGGCTGATGAAAA
>WAAD01037425.1:229776-283477 GCA_013389945.1 Fregata magnificens
CGGGAGCCACCGGCCCGGCTGGGAGGGGCTCGGGGGGAGCTGGGTGGAAGAGTCGTTGAAAGTGGAACTGCTTTCCAGGGAAAAGTACCCATCTTTGGCAAAAACGAAGTGTGTTGAAACATCTTTTTGTATTAATTTCGGTAAAACTTTATTCCAGGAAAGGAGGAATAGGTCTGAAGCAGCCCAGCGTTTGCAGAGCAGAACTGGGGAGGTGGGGGCTGGCTGTGGTCCTTTCGGTGACTTTTCTGCAACCTTGTCAATTACTTGTGGAACGCTGGAGGGTCGGGGACCTGGATGTTATGATCAGTTGAAAATGAGAGTTTTTCCTCCTTTTTTTTTTTTTTAATTTAAATTAGTTTCAAGATGTTTGCTCTTGTTCCATTTCTGGTATGGAAAAATATTCAGAATAGCTGAATTTTGGCGGAATGGAAAATCTGATTCCTTCTGTCCCCCATCCTTTGCACTAGGGTTTTGAAAATTGTCTCTAGGATGCTTAGGAGCAGGGATGCTGGGAGGCTGGCCTGTCCCTCTCGTCTTGAGTTGGAGCATTACGCTAGGACGTCCTACAGAGCGTTTGGCATTGCTGGTCCAAAGCTAGCAGGGAAGTACAAACTTGTTAAGACTCCTAATTACATAGCAGAAGCAGTAAAACTCTGTCAGATGAGATATTTAGAATTGTTCTCTGACATTTATTTGACAGGTTTGTCCTGTTTCCCTCTTAATTCTGAGGAAAAAGCAGTCCTTGCAGGAGCTGAAATTTTTTGCAGGCGAGGTGGTAACAGCTTCGTGGCTGCCAGAGCTGTGTGCATTGGGGATTTGCAAGAAGAACAGATTGCCCGAAGAGCTCTGTTCTGTGGTTTCCAGGAACGCAAATGCATTAATTTCTGTACGGCATCAGTTAGAGATGGGGCTAGCTACTGTTTGGTGGTAAATAGGAAGTCCTGAAAGGAAAAATTACCATAAAATTATTAGGAAACAGAAAAAGAAGACTTACTGACATGGAGTCGCTAATGCCTGTAGCCGCTTTTGGCCGGCGCTGAGGAAAACCCTGCAGGAAGTCTGTAAGACACTCTGATGCCCACAGCACATCCTGAAGGACCTTCCTGCATCCCAGCGCCTAGTCCCGGTGAGAAGGTATGACCTTTTCCATGCAGGGATGTCAGTTTTCCTATGTGTGGTGATAACAGCTTGCTACTGTGGATAAATTAAGATTGTTCACTTAATTCGAAAGTGGGTATTTTCTCCCTGAGGAGCTTTGTGCATATGTCTGTAAATTTCATAGTTCTGGGTTGAGGCTCCCACTGAAGAACATGGGTGTCCCCCTGCTTGTAGAAGGGGAAATTGAGGTACAGAAAGGTGGTTTTTCACAGGTAGATGTGAAATTGAAACACAAGAGTTAACTCCAAATCGTTTGGTTTAACTAGTAGCTATAGCAGCTTCCAAAACAAAGGGCAGCAGAAGTGTTACAAGCAGCTTATTCAGTGTCTGTGAAACATTTTGAGATCCTCTGATCACAGGCATATTGAAAAAGGAAGTAGTATAGTCTGGTGGAAGGGAAATGGAGGGGCAAGCAGTTGATGAGGTAGTACTGCTTGTGACTGCATAACTTCTCTTTGATGGGGCTCTGGCAGCACATCCATAGCCTTGGTCAGGCTTGCTGTTCCCACTCCACTGTGGGGTGATGGTGGAGGCAGAAAACGAGCTGCTTCATTGGGAGAGTTCAAACCTTGGTATTCTTGTGGCAAGATCCCGTAGCAGTTTACAGTAAAATGGCCAAGAGGGGCTAAAACAAGAGTTGTGGATAGCTTATTGACATGTGGGTTGAGAGTAACCTAGATCTCTGCATACATATGGAAATGATACCTGATAGTGGGGACTCTGCGGTTTTGCTGACAATGTCACAACGTGATGTGATGCTGAGCAGTGAAAGGCAAATTTAACCTTGAAGGGACATGCAGGCTCCTGACTTTGAGTGTAAGACACGAAGAGGTTTTTGGGTAAGGTGGTGGACTCAACAGCGTTTGGAGTCTTTAAATGGAGATATCTCTTTACAATCTATACTTTAATTTGGCATATTGGAGAATTCCTAAGGACTGAAGATGTAGGGATCTCTTTGGCCTTGTAATTTGTGGATCTACTTATTCCCACACATCAAGAGCTCTGGAGAGGAGGAGTTGTTTTGTAGTGTCCTAAATGTGCTTGCAATACCTGTCCATTTGGTTAAGACAATGACTGTACTCAGCTTGCATGCTTCAGGCTGCCGGCAGTCACTGCATTGTGCCCAGGAAGGGTATTTCCTCTCATGGCGTAATTAGCCAGATGAATTTATTTTTTGCCTTCCTCTGAAGCATTAGAAATGAGCCACAATCGGGGACTGAGCGTGCCAGGAAGGAGGAGATCTGGGGGGAGTTGGGGAGAGGGAGAGGAGACACTGCACTCTTCCCAGGGGAAAAAACCCCATCTTTTTGCTGTCATCATGTGCTTTGATGGCAAGTCTTGTTTGTATCCTCAGAATCGTACTTACCACCAAGTCTGACTTTGTAGGTTTTCTCTTTCCTTTGCAGCATGGGATCGGTCACTAAGGGTCATCTGTGTGGGACTCGTTTGAACAGTCCTTTGCCAGTTTTGGAGTTGCCACACTGGCTGTGGCGTGATTTCTTGTGCTCTTTGTTCATGGTATGCAAATCTAATCTCCTTAGACTAAAGGACTTCTGTCCTTATCCAAGTTACTGAGCTCTGTTGCGAGAACCTGCATGAAATTTTAATAAACTGTGATATGCACGAGGTTTGACTAGATTTTAGGCAGAGTCCTTTCTGTTCTTAAACTTTCTGAGAGCAGGAAAGAAGTTTTTCCCCATGGAAGATGAAGGGAAAGTATCCTGACAAAGCTCCTAAAAAAGAGAAGCCTAATATATTGAGGAGGCTTAAAGGGTAGTGGCATGAAGGAGACCTGCCTGTTCTGATGATGAAGTCATAGAAGTAGTGGGAAGTTTTATTGTTGCCAATTGTACCTTAGGATTCTTTGTTTCTGGATTGCCTTTAATAAATGCCATGTTTAAGAAAACAAAATTAAGTTGTTGTGTTGTTTTGTTTCTTTTTTCAGTTTCAGGCAGCCTGCTATTACATGGTAAGACGAGAGGGGTAACAACATGACTAATTAAAGGGCAGCAGTGCTTCATTCCCTAGGGCTAACTGTTCTGTAGAAAATGGGTCAATTACTTAGGGAAATTGTTTGCCAGCAGGAGGCAGGAAAAGCCTCTGTTCCCATTCCTCACCTTCCTTTTGTGGGAAGCACTGCCCACCTCCATAGGCAGCTGCAATATCTTGGTAAGCTTTCAGATGCCAGAGCCATGTCCTGCAGATGGGGAAATGGCACCTGAGCAAACATCTATGTGGTCCCTTCTGTCCTGTGTGTTCCTGTATAGCTGCAAATGAAGCAGTGCCCAACAAAGGTGTTCCTGGGTTGGATCTGCAGTGAAAGACATGGGGTTGAACAATACAAGTGGGAGTTCCCTTTTAAAATAAAATCTGCCTGTTGTGAAAGGTGAAGTATGGTGGTTTTCCTTACTTCTGAAAGAAGATTGATCATCTAGGTAGCTCATGTTTTCTGACATAAAAGGTATTATCTGCTTGTGGCTTGCTTGGTATGGGTTTGTACATGATCCTCTTTTACTTCTCGGATCTGCTTCCTGTATGTATTCTAGTATTCTCTGGTGACTTTATCGCCTGACCGTGTTGCTTGCTCTTAGCTCTGCAGGCTCAGTACAGACTGAGTGGGGGAGTGGAGGGCTGGTTTGCCTTGTACGTCAGAAGTAAACTGGTGTGCTTTTCACATTTCTGTGACGGTACGTGAGGCAGGAGTATCCAGATGGTTTCTGAGCTCCTAGGTAAGGTGGTTGTGCAGGCAACCAGAAAGAGCCCTGAAAGAAAGCCAGACTGGGCAAAGGCTTTGGCTCTGTAGGAACAGATTACCAACATCTGTGCCAATTGGGAACAACGTGCTCTTTCTGGTTAGTCAGAGCGCTACATTCCTGGTTGTAAATGATACACCCAATAACGTCTAGTGCGAGCCAGAGCCTATGCACCTCACAGTCCAGCTAAAACAAGTGGAAAAGACATGTATTTGCAGGCGCGTGCTGCTCTTCAACATGTCCTTAGAGGCTAAATAAAAGCTAGACTGGTTTGGAGATTTGTTTGTAGGCATATCTGAATGAGAATACATATTGGTTACTAGTTCAGAGGTGTCTAATCATTGCATAAAAGAGAGAAGCGTTTTATGTTACCCTTTCCTTTGTTCTGGGTTTTTATTAGTGTCAGTGCACAAGAGTTCGCCACAACCTTATTTCAAAACTCCCCCACCCTCACAGGCTTCTGTCAAAGCTGGATTAGGCGACTGAGGGAATCTTCTCTACCACAAATGCGTGCTGTCTTGCTTTCATTGCATAAGATCCAAGCATTAGTAGTCCTTAGATAAGTGTTGATAGCATAGAGTGGCGAAGCTGCTGTTTGACTCCTTCCTTCCTGGATCTTTGCTCTCAGGTGCACCATATATTGAAGGTAGCCTGTATGAAGGACTTCTGCAAAGCACCTTTCTGTCCCATTCTCCTTGACTCTGCTGGGAGCAGGAAGGAGACGATGAAGTATTTCTGAAGAAGGAAGCACTCTCTTCAGCATGGGTAGCTGTGGCATAGTGCTGTGTGTACTGCTAAGTGCCTTCTGGGGAGGGGGAGTCTGTTTTGTTTTGTGTTTTTTCACCCTGAAGACAGTCAAACTCGTTCAGCTCCACCAGCCTAATCTGGGCTGAGAAATATCTTGGCCAGGGCTGTGACTATACAGAGCTCTAGGTAGAGCGGTTTCTCGCTGCTTGCGACAGAGAGTGCCTGATGATAGTGGCATATGTGGCTGTTTCCTCTCCTGCTAATCAACCTAGCAAAGTCAGGCTTGCTTAATCCATGGGGCACTCTTTGGCCCACGTACTTTCTTAGTATTTTGTGTCAGCGGAGGTTTATGGTAAGGACACTTCCAATGAGTTCTAGAGGAAGAGTTATTTCTTTTTGTGATTTCTGGTGTTTTCAAGATGTGTGTATAGTTTCCCCTAGTGGCATGCTAGATACCATGTGATTTGGTTTATTTTGATCCAGCAGTTTTTTCCAAGGCAGATCTCACAATTAAGCTTTTAATTGGAAGTGGACTTGCACAGGAGCAGCAGGATGTAGGGCACAGTTTATAAAAATGCTCTAATGTCTACCAGGAAGAGAGGAGCTGCTGTGAAGGTAATGTCATGATTCCTTACCAATGTAGAGCTTGGCTGTTGTTGCTTTCGGTTTTCCTTTGCTGGTTAATACTTTACCATGGAGATGAGATACTGAGTTTCCAAAACATCAGCTTCAGTCACTTCAGCTGACAGAGGCTAGCTTGGCATCAGGAGCGCCTGGGGCAGCTGAGCCATTCCCATTCTGTGCAATGGAAGACTCAGGTGCATATATAAAGTAGGCAGTTTATTATATTCTATTATATTGTCATATAACTTGCCGATGTGCAAAAAATCAACTTCTAGAATCCAAGTCCTCCTGTTAGATAATTATATCCTTTCAGAAACAACGCCTCAGTTTGGTGCTTGTATTATGAGGTATTACTGTTCACCATAAAGGCAACTAAATGCTTAATTCTTTCACAGATTAGCTAGAGTGTCATTAGTTTTTCAAACATCAGATCAATAAGTAGAGCATGTTGATTTCTAAAAATGTCATGCATGCATATGTTCTGATTCACCTCTGATTTTCATGGTACGAGCTCCAAGAAGTGCAATAATGCTTAGTGCTTCAATTTCAAATTGGGGTATGCAACCTTGCGTGTGGGGTGCGTGGAGGTTGGTTTTTTTGTTTTCTTTTTTCTTTACCCAGCTACATATCGGACATAGAAGACAGGAAGGTGTCACATTCTGATGGGAGAAATGTAGTTTTTGTGGTTTGAGATTCTTGTATGAGAAACAAGGACTGGACAATGTCATGACAATGATTAAAATTTGCTACACTTTGGACCAGAGCTTAGCAACATTTGGAGTACTAAAAAGCTGTAAGTGCTAACACCAGCACTTCCACTGCAGCTTTCATCTGAGAATCTCTCTGTTCTTAATGAATTTTCAGTGCGTCTCTGTGAGGCTGGTATTATTAGTGTCATTTTGCAGACAAGTAGATAAAATAAAATGCTTGTATAAGCACATTCAGCAAGCCAGAAAAAGGCAGGAATAAAATTCAGGAGTACTAATGTTTCAACCTGTTCTTGAGCTACTCTCTTGTACTTTCTCTTTTGCCAGAAAAGAGACTAAAGGCATTGATTTTGGTAGGTTCCGCCCCTCCCCCCTTTTTTTCCCCATTGGGTTAGGCAGCATAGAAGTGAGATGTTATTATGCAATATATCTAAGTGTGCATGTGATACTTGAAAAAATGGTAATCAGATAAGTTGCTAGGCAACGGTACCCTGCCTTCAGTTACCAAAAAGCCAGTGAGTTTGCTTTCATGATTTAACATGTGTTCTGTACTTCTTCATAAAGCAAGTGTAGGTGGAGTTTTGTAAGAGTTGCTCCTTTTTAACTCACCTCCTGCTTAACTTGCCATATTGCGAGGTCAGATTTGACCCCAGTTTTAGAGAAAAGTATTCACAGAACCTGAAATCAACAGAAAAAATGTTAGATGAGCTCTTAAAGATAATGAAGCATATGTAAGTGTATGTAAGTAAATAACCATTCCCTCCCATGGGTCTACGGGTCTTTGATGGTTCAACAGCTTACAGAAAGTAGTCCCTAGCTCATCCTTGGGACCATGAAAAATACGAAAATTTCTGAGAGATTTATGTTAAAAGGTAGATGGCAGGGATGTGTGGCAAGCTGTGAGAAGTCTTAAAACACTCACAGTGGCCCATTGGCCCCAAAATGTTGAGAGCCGTGGTAGTGCATGAAAACCTGAATGTAAACCCATCTTGTTCATTTTCATTGCCTTAGCAGGAACAGAATGGAATAAGCAGGGATGAGTATACATGGAGGAAAAAGTAAGTGAGAGCCTAATAATGTAAGACAGATCTAGCAACATGAGGGAATTAGATTGTGTGTTTGTTTGAACCCCGAGTTTTATTTCTTTTCTCTTGCTCTTTTTTTTTTTTTTTTTTTTTAAAGACAGATTGCAGGATAACAACAACAAAACAATAAAGACTCTTGGCAGTTATTCTAAATGCATTTCTGCTTTTGGTGATAAATAGCCACAGAAGCATTTGCAGATACAGTAGTTGTGTGGGGGTGTGGGCATCTGCCCAAGCCTCTTCAGCGATTGGGTGGCAGTGTGGCTTTTAAAAGAAATCTGAAACTCTGGAGGTCTAATGTGCTTCTCAAGGCTTTACCAGAAGTTTTCAGTAGAGATAGGGGACCCACCTGGAGGTATCTGAGAAAGGATGCACCTAACCTTGGAAATTGCTTGTTTTTCTCGGGTAACTGCAAGTTGTTGCTTTACAGAGTTGTTTTTCCAATTATTTTGTTGCTGTTGTTCCAGAAGAGAGGCATTTCCTTTTCAGGAGGTGGGGACTGTGTAGCAGTGCATGCTCGAGTTATCTCTCTGAGGTAATTAAGTCCTTCTGGGAAGGAAATTCAGCCAAACCTACCATGTTTTGTGCTCTGTCTACCAGCCTAGGTTCAGAGATGTTCACATTCCAGTTGGTCTGTGGGCAGGTTCAAAAGCCCTTATCAAAAGGCATGTTGGGACTTCAGCTGAAAGTGGAATCTGCATCACCCTCTGTGTAAGTCCTGCCAGAGCAGGGTGAGTTTCTGAGAAGACACATGCTCGCTTTCTATTTCCAAGTTTGGCACTTTCTTCCCAGGAGAATCCCAGATAAGTCACGGAGCACTGTTGTGACTTGGTTTCTCTGTTGGTAGGACAGTTTATCACTGGGTAGTTGCATGGACCCGAGCTTGCTTTCTTGAAACATGTTGGAAATAATGAAGAAGTGTAAATACTAAAAATAGAGAGTTGAAGGATGCGCAAGTAACCACCTCTCAGTAGAAATTTGCTTTCCTTTTTGTTGTTCTTTGTATTCTCATTTGATGAGCACTGCTGCTAAATTATGCTAATGTGCAGTCCCCAACCTGCTGACACCAGGAATGTTGGTGTCTGTCAGAGGAACGGTCAGAGCATGGGCAAGTGCTGTTTTGGGAAGCCTGAGTCTGCCCTAGTAGTGGATTTTAGATTTTAACTGTTTCTGTATATGCAATTGAATGGTCACGCCACTGTTGTTGGTTTCTTTGTTTGCTTGGTTTTTCCCTACTACAAACATTACACGTTTTTAATCATTAGTATTTCAACACAGAAAGTTCATTTATATACAGAAGGAAAAACAAATCCCCTTTTCTGAACAGCTTAAGCGATGTATTAATCACGTGAGCTTTAAGGTCAAACCTTTATCTTCAGCTCTACCTCCCTGCTCATATGTGTACCAACATAGTCTTTGCTGCTGAAGAGTTTCTTCAATTATTTTCTTTCAAGTGTAGATACATGTGTAACTAAAGGTATGGTTTCTCCAGCACTTTGAGTTCATAGAAGTGAAGTTTTTTGTGAAAAAGGAGCTTCTTTCTGCTGGGCAGTGGCCTGTGAGCCAGATCTGAGAGGTGATACAGCTGAGAACTAACAGGCGTTAGGGGGTAGCACTGAAATTGCTGATGAGTTCCGTGGTCTGGCTCCAGTGAAGCCCCATGGGTGGCCTGAGCGCCGGTGCCAGGGAAGGGGCTGAATTGTCCTAAAGTTAGGTTGGCTTGAAGCCTTCAGTAATGTTCATGTTCTTTCACTGAAGGAGTTGGGAGTGTGTTGCAGTTGCTTATTTTGTATGGTTTTGTTCCTCGCTCTTTTAGAAATCAGATTATAGACAAATAGATCTGACTATGTAAACCAGTTCTCAGTGTTCTTTTGATTCTAGGGAAATGCTTTGTAAAATTTTGTCTGCGTGTGTCTGATAAATAGTTCAGTAGAAAACCATATCCAACTGTGACAAAATGCATATAATGAAAATAGAATACGTGCAAATAATTTTTAGGAACATCAACTTTAGAACAATTTATACCAGAGCTGGCTAACGACCAAGTTCTTTCCCAATTTAATGTACAAATACCTAGCTGTTAAAATAGCAACTATTTCTCACGATAAGAGAGACTCCAAAGTAGATGCAAGCCTCAGTGCATAGGCAGAAGGTGCTAAATGTGTCTCTATAATACCCATGTTACATTGATTTAATTAGTGGTTTTATACTATTCATCGCTCTGTTAATCTTGGTGGGAAGGTTTTGTTGGGGGAGGATTAGTTATTTAATCTGCATTTTTAATTGGAGTGGTTTTGTAGTTCAGTGTTACCTAAATAAAAAGTGTAGTGGATTTTTTTTTTTTTGAGGAAAAGGTTTCTTTTGAATTCCTGTTGGACTTCGGTGCTCAAAAGCTCTGAGGTTCATTAGGATAATGTGAAGATCCCATTTGTTACACAGTCCAACACATAAATGTTTTTGCTCTGTAACTTCTTCATGTGCAATTAATCCAGAAAAATGCTGTGTATAGACAAGCCCTGGGAGTGCAAGATCTGTGATGCTGACGCGAGTACGATGTTTGATACTTGTGTGTTGGAGCTGGCACCTTGAGGCGTGACTTCTGTAAAAATCTGGAGCGTGGCATCCTAAATGTCAGCGCTTGAAGAGAAGGAGAAGTATAGCCCAAGCTCGCGGGCTCCGCTTGCTTGGGTCACGCAGCCGTGCTGCCCGAGCCCAACACAGAGGTGAAAGGCAGTCGGGTCATCGGAGCCGGGGGAAGAGGCGGCGCCGGTGCCCTCGGGAACAGGCTGGGGTGGCGGGTGGGTGGCAGTGGCAAGGGCCTGCCTACACAGAGGCCATGTTCTGTCCTGGGGTGGGTAAGGGAGAAGAAGAAAAGCATGATGATTGGAGAAGTGAGGAGGAGAGGAGGTGGGGGAGATAGGGAGGCAACGTTAGGGGAGGGAGGATGGGATGAAAAGGAGTCAGCAGTGAGGCTTACTTCAAAAGTTGGGGGATTGGCTGGGAAAATAGAGGTAAAGCGCTTTCTGGTAGACCCTTCAAGGGTTAACCGAGACCTTGGCGGGGATGCTGGCAGTGAGGAACCTTTGGTCACTGGCTCCAGTGAAGTCGCTCTGTGTGTTTGCTGTGGCTGGGATGCAGGAGGACAGTGAAGAGTCGAAAGGCTCGGCCTAACCAGAGGAGAGGCAGCTGCCAGGGAGCCGCCCCAGATGAGGGGCAGGTACAGGCAGCTGCCTGGGGCTCTGAAGAAGTCAGGTCCTCCAGGGCCCAATGTACCGGAGCTAAGCTGTCCATACACATAGCTCTTTCAGTGTTTAAAGCCTCTCTTGAACTGCGCTTCATTAATCTTAAACTGTACTTCTTTTGTTTAGGAAAACTGTCTGGTTGGTGTAGTAGCTGTTGGTCACACGCACCTGGTCCAAAAACGGCTGGCGTCTGAAACGGCTTGGACCTGCTGGAGGCAACCCGGTCGACCTGCGGATGCTGTGAACCAGGAGCTGACCAAGAAGCGGGAGAGCTCCAGGATTCCTCCCTGGAAAAGGTAAGGGCTGGAGGGTAAAACCAGTGGGAATGCAGTCGTAGACCAGAAGACCAGAGCAGTTCTCTGAGTACAGAGCTGACTGCATTGTAGATGGGACCTTTGAAATTTAAATATGTAGAGTGCATAAAGGATGGTCAAGACATGAAGTTATTTCCATCGGTTCAAACTGCAAGTTGCTTTCTGGAAGTGTAAGAAAGATGGCAGTTTGCACACATCGCCCTTGATTTGTCTGCTTTGAGTCATGTCATTCTGATTGCTCGTAATTTATATTGCCAAACTTATTCCAGTGTTATTGTCTCTTTAAAACCTCACAGTCGGATAGCCTTAGGCAGTTAAAACAATCAGGACAGTGGAGCAGTATCTCTGAGCTAAACCAGAGCAGTAGGTAAAGAGCGGAGGGTTGCTCTCTCCAGTGGTAAAAGCACAGGTGTGAGTTGGATGATGAGGAATCTATTCCTGGCCCTAACAAGCGGTGCAGTCTCTGCACCTGATTCACCAGTGTGTTACTCTACTAATCTTTTTTGGCTCATTTTGCCACTCTCCTATCTCCTATCTATGGCAGTCTGTTACACTTGCACAGAGTGGATGTAAAATGCTCTCAAATTGGAAGGGTGATTTACATCCCGGAGCGAAACTTTATATTGATCCTGGTAGATGGGCTGGCGCTGTGGGACCAGAACGACAACCTCCAGACCCTGCAGCATTTTCAGAGCACTCTGTGCGTCTGTGGTATGGTGCCCTAACAGGAGGTTAAGCACAGGTGCTCTGATACAGCTTGCAGCAGTTCAGGCTACAGTATTGTTTTCCCTATTGTGGATAAGGTTTCATGGGTAGATCGTGCACAGTACTTTATCTCTAACTGGGAACTCACTTTGAATATGTAGGTGCTACATATGTAAAATTCAGATTTATGTAGCACCTTCCTCCCTCAGCCTATCCTATCTCAGGGGTCTCTACCCTCTCTTAGTGGTACTGCCCAAGAGATCCTATGCTAGGGTATTCCATTGTCCCACTCTTGTAGGTATTCTTGCTCTGATAGACCCCTGTCCTTCTCTGAGACTGGAGAGCAGACCCAGTCAGCTGCTGAAGGAAAGCAGTAGACTTAGTTGTGGCAATGCTAACAGTGTGGGTAAGCAGGGTCAGCTGCTGCCTCGAGCTCCGACTGTGATCTTGCTGCCCAATGTGTTGCTGAATATAGGGCTTCAGTTGGTGAAAAAATGTCATCTACTGAGCAGTAAAGTCCAGACCAGTGCTGCAAGGTTATGACAAAGCAAGTGTCAGCAGCTTCCCGGGAAGGCTGCTGGTGATGGACCGAGCCTTGGAATGAGTCCAGCCGTTTTGTCAATGATGCAGCCATGAGTACTTCTGAAGAAAGCTGCGTCTGGCAAGTGCTCTGGTGTATGGTAGTATTGCTGTGAGTAGAGCAAATGCTGCTTATCGCCTGCCCTCAAGAACCATCAAAGGAAACGCAGACAGCTCCTATTACTGTTAAAACAAAAACTGAGCGCTGTATGGGCACAAGAAAACATAGATCCATTGGCAGCAGAACAAGACTATGAATTATTAATTCCTCCAATGCCTGCTGTATGTTCCATCCACTCTGGCTGTTCAGGATGCTGTCTGCTGGAGATGCAGACAGATCTGCTTCCAAAGCCATGGGGACATGACCCTGCAGACTGTGATCACCACTCCGCTCAGCTTGTCCTCCATGAAACTGGCTTGTGCGTTGTTCTGACATCCTTGAGGACACAGAAGTAACCTTTGATCATCCTGTTGGTAGGAACTCTTGTAACACCAGCGAAACTGGGACGTGCCTGGTAATGCCAGCCTGGAATTGGCTGTGAGGTGAGGGCAATGAGTTAGGACCAAGATGGAAGCACTAACTGCTCTGGCCCATTTTGCAGAAGGGAGGTGGGGGGCTTGCATCTTTTGTGTAGTATTGCTTTGTTTTTTGTAAGAGAACTTATACTATGTCAGTTTGTTCCTAGCTCTGTCTTGCTGAGAAGCCAAAGTGTCATCTGCTAAAGGTTCCCTGAGCACAGGCAGGATTTTTCTCTCCATGCAGAGTGCTTTAGTGGAGAGGAGTGTATTTGAATGGCTGTTTGGCAACATCTGTGAAATACATAGTTTTTCTGAACTTGCTTACCAGTGGGCATTTGTCTATGTAATGGTTGTCAGTTGGCAGCTGAAGTTGAGTGGCACTGAGGACCTAAGGAGCTGCAAAGACTAAATTCTCCTCTGATTCTTCCGTGAACTGCTCTGAGCTCAGGTAAGAGGTGCCCAGTGTGAGAGAAGGTATTGCTGAAGGTTTGTTCAGAGGCTGTTCCTCAGCATAAAATGCACATACTTAGATGCTGAGGGGTTTTTACTTTTTTTTTTTTTGCTTTTTCCCTCCTGCTGGTTGGTATAAAGATTCCTTCAGCCATTTCACATATCCAGGCTGCACCATGCATGCCATATTGGAGACTTTTGAGCATTTTTCCCCATTTTCCTTCTGCATCTTCCAGAGCTGCTCTTGGCTATTCGGCTTTTGCTGAGAGATATGCAGATTTTTAGTGTGGGAAAAGCTACCTGTAACTACCAACTGCTGTAGAAATCATGGCTTCTTAAAGCAAAAGTTTAACCCTTGCATTTACAGGTGTCTTGTAATGTGCCCAACCTCACTTTGAGAGCACTTCAAATGTTCTTAAAGAGCTTTGAGGAAAGGAAGTGAATGATACTTCAGTCAAAACAAGACATTATAACTTGTGTCCAGAACAGTTTTCAGCTTCTCATTAAGCCAGCTAGCTGCATTTGTCATAGAGTGAGCCACTTCTGGAGTTGTCCTAGTCCAGAAGCTGTGGAGGCTAAGATAAAATCCCAGACTGCGTTTGAAGAGTCCTCACTGAAACAAGTGGTGGAAGCATCCTGGGGGGAAGATTGTCCAGCTGGGTTGAGAGGTTGGGTAGGTTTCACAAAGAGGGCTCTCAGGGAAGAAAGAGTTGGTCCTGAAGAAGTTAAACGTGTTTGTGAGAAGACAATAAACTGGAAGAATACTTTATTTATTTTTTTTTTTTTAGTTAGGGAAAGAAGTAGACAAACAGATCAGGCAGTGGATTTGTGGTTTCCATAGTGATGTAGCTGTGGAAGCTTTTGTAAGGCTGAGCTTCGCCCTCACTGTGATCACACTTGAAGGCTATGAGTATTCAGCTTTCCTGCCAGGGAAATGTAAATATACATCAAACACGGAAATGGCGGAAAATGCAACTGCATATTCATGATTTGTTATTTTTGCTATGTTACCTGAATACGTGGATGTTGGGAAGCTCAGCTCCGTCGTGGCTTATTTCTCCTTTATCTGTTGTCCTGCACTGAAACAGTGCATCAAACTGTCGTAATACCACTGTTCTTGCTGCACCAGGCCTGTATCCTTTGCTTTCTCTCATCCCTATATACACACACATCCCACAACACTGATGCCTGTGACTCTCTGCTCACCCACGCTGATTTCAAACACGCACTGATCAAGAAATGTATGCCTAACTCTTTCAGGGCATGCTAACTGATCAGAGCACCACCCTGTGAAACTTGGAGAGGTGTACTTCATGCTGTTCGTAGCCATCACCTCACCTGTTCCTGTGAGCCACAGAAATGGGCTGCATGTGATGTTAAATCATGGTTTATTTTAATGAGCATTTTGGGAGTGTTTTAATAGTCAAAACATATGACCTTCGGGGAATTTTTGCATATGGAGAGAGCTGTTTGTGACTGTGAATGGCTGAATTCGAGAGCCTTTAAATCTGGTTTTCAAAATAAGTTGGAGCACGGAATTTTTCAGCATCTCAGCTGATGGATTATCAGTAGGTCATAGAGGTAGAGGAAGGAAAATGCTCAATGTGAATGCTGGATGCACACACCAGACAGTTAGGCACGTACCAGTCCTGCACACCCACTTGCATAGTCCAGTTCTCGTGAGTCACAGGCATTTGTGCCTCTTCTTCTTCCTTTTTACTCATACTGCTGCTGGATGCTTCTCTTGCTGTCTCCCTGAACAAATCTCCCTTACCTTTGGCATTTGTTTTGCTTGTCTGATGGATGTAATGGGTCATCTGTTCCCTTTATAGAAAGGAATTTTAATTATTTTCAGAAGGCTAATTAGGTTGCTAATGAGAAGCTCTACTGCAGTAATATTTCCTTTAATTACTCACTCTTAAGTGCTGTACAGAGAAGCTTATTGAATATGCTGTTAAATACAAATGCTTGTTTCTGGCTTAGAGATGCACCTTCAGGCTCCCTGAAAGAAATGCTTTGGTAAACTTGGGAATTCATGTGACACAGATGACTGAGCAAATGAGACTGATGCTGAGAGCTGCCTAGTCGTGCAGCCTTTTTGACTCCATGTGAATTCGGTGCTTCTGCAAGTGACTGGCTGCAGTTGCTCTCTGTATTCCAGTTTTGCTTGACGGCTTTTGGCAATATTGGTAACCGATTGTGCTACCCGCCAAACTAATCTATAGTTAGATGCAGCCCTCACCAAATAGTTTAGTCTAATTAGCCAGATGGCAGCCAGAGGCACAGAGAGGTGGAATGAGTCATCCAAGGTCATGTTGCAGATCATGGCAAACCTGGTAATAAAGCAGAGGTTTCGTCAGTCCTGTGTTAGTGCACTGCACTATTTGGCCCTTTGTGCCTCTCTTAAGGCCAGCATAGCTTACTACAAGACTTGCATCAGTTTGCACATTGCTTCATGAGGCAGCACAGCTGCTCAACAACCCCATCCACGTATCCACCTTGGCACTGACTTAGGAAGGTCTTTTTGCTTCTCCATCTGAGTCCTGGCTGCTACTTGCTTCTCTCCTTTTTTCACCCGTTGTTGTAGAAATCTCAATGCCTTTTAGAATTGCTCTGAGTGCGCTACTGTATTCTAGATGGTATTTTAGTTTTAGTACTCCCAGGATGAGAGGTGTTGGGGGTGAATCTGCAGCATCCCCTGCTCTTTGAGTGCTGAGCCTTCATGCAGCTCTGCAAAAGAGCTTCATTTTTTTGGCAGCATCCTCTGATGTCCAGTCCAATTCCTGAGTCTGCCCTTAGCCAGACTCTTGGAATTCTTTACACACTGTAGCTCTACCAGGGAAGATGGTGAGGGAAAGCTGCTGAATGGGGGCCACTACCAGGCATCAGAAGATGCTCACTATGCTTATATACTGATCATCATAGACCCAGTTGGAGAAGGAAGGAAGATCTGTCAATGTTGTGGATGCAGTGCAAAACTTCATACGTCGTACTGTGCTGTCAAAGTATCTAAGTGCAGGTGACTCTGAAGAGTAACTTAGGCATAAGAAATACCCAAGAAAACTATTGTCAGCATGAGATAGCAAAAGTCACCCTCCGGTTCTTTTCAGGAACAGATGTGCACTGCTAGAACAACTTGTATCTCTGCTCCACACATGCACGACTGCCTTGGCTGAGGCACATTCATTTAAAAGTTAACTTTGCATATCTTTATAGCCGTGGGAACTCTGAGAAACAATGAAGATACAGCAAAGCAAGTTGGTTAGCTGCAGTGTACTTACAGGTTCTAAGTTAGTACAAGCCTATGCACAAAGAGCACACTTGAAAAATGTCAAGGTATCTGTTTTGAACACCTTGGCATTGCTATGAACTGTTGTGCAAAGTAGTGGAAATAGTGCTGTTTAGCATATGTGTAACGTGATGGGTTTGTTGTTGCACATATCAAGACTAGTTATATAATGGAAGCATATTTAGGTTGCTTTACTCATGGTGGGAGATACAAACATAAATTCTTACTCATCCTACCAACAGTGTATTGCTTAATACCTAGTGATTGTCATAAAAGTCCTTACATGCTGCAGGTTTGTGTACCTCTAGAAAGGAATGGACAAGCTGACCAGAATGTGTACCTCCAGGACTGTCAATAGTAGATGCATGATTCAGGCACGAAAATGACAGCTCTTAAGCATTTCACATATCCAGTGACAGGATAACATATGGTGTCTCTCTGGTTCCATTTGCTATGGGTCACCTGATGCTCTGTTTGTTGAGCAGATTTTAAAGATGGTTTAAAAAGAATTTAGGGTTTGGGGCTTTTGGAGAGGTTTTTTTTTTTTTGGTGGCCAGTGTGAGCAGTATCAAACCGTTTTACTTAAAACTGAGGAATTCTTTTCTAGTCTTATCACAAGACAGTTCCCAACACACAGATGAGAACTGGCATCTTTCTTCAGCTGGCTCTTTGCCCAGAGGCATGAGGTACCTATTGTTGCCCAGAAGGAAAACAAGATAAAGAAAAAATCTTGTTTGATAAGACCTGAAATTACCCTATGTAGCCTCAGGCATTTCACTGAGGTGGATAAATCAGTGTTGTACATGCTTTAAGCACCTCTAAATAGGTACTGGAAAGATGCAGGAATGGTAGCACCAGGAATGCTCAAACTCCAGTTTTGTCTCCAGGATGTGTCCATACCTTCACAGGCTCTAGTTAACTACAGATGGGAGCCTGTGGAGACAAAGCTTGTAACAAAGGCACCTTTGCCAAGTGCCTGAAATTAATGAATGAATCTGGGCCTCTGTGTGTGTGTGAAATGTTTATATGAAATTCAAAAGCTAGTAAAACTGTGTCATGGAAATAATTAATTTGTTAGAATGGTATCATGTTGCAGTAATAGTGTAAGGCAGATTACTGGAGGCTGAATCTCAAAGAACAAGTCGCTGTCAGAGGTGTGTTTCAGTCAATGGGAGCTCAGTACCTGCACAAAGGAGGGATCAGCTCCTCACTGCTTAACTAACAACTGTACCTCCTAAAATAACAAGCCGTTGTTTAGAGTATATCTTTAAACTTTTCTCTTCAGGAGTTGGCAAAATAAAAGCTGAAAACATAAGTCGGGAATTAAGTGCAACACAAATGAAGAGCTGGGCAGAAAGTCCCTGGCAGAAAATAGCGTCACCCTGGGAAAGCCCTGCCCTGTTTGGGAGCTCTGCGGCCAGTCGTTAACGGGGCAGGACACTATTGTCACCCCTGGCCAAGGCCGTTCTGTCTAAATACAAAAAGATAATTACATGGTAGCTGGGTAAAGCCTTAGGTTACAGTTCAATGGAAAGAAGCCAGATGAATTGCCCTTCCATTAAAAGGCCTCTACTGCTGCATGAGACTCCAGGATGGCAGGCTTGCCTCTGTGCTGCAGAGGATGGCGTGTCTGTGGTTGTTTTCTTTTCTGGTTGTGCTTGCCAGGCCCCATGGGGAAACTGAGTCCGTCCGACCAGGTGCAGAGTGCAATGAGCTTCCTCCGACAAGTTGGCAGAAATTAGTGGAAGCTTGGTACTTGACAGAAAGAGAAACTGATTACAGGAGGTGTTAAGAACAAACTGAACTTGAAGGATGGGAAGTCGTGGCCTTACCACTTCCTCTTACACGTTCCTGTCTGGTGTAAATGGCTCTGTAGCACATAGCCTGGTAGATAGCATCTCTTCCAGTGTTTCAGCTGAGTGTGTCCTGTGTTCATAGGATTTGGCCACTAGGCTGCCATGAGACTTCAAAACTAAGCCTCTTCTGGGAACCAGGTGAAGTATGTTCAGCTCGGTATTCCCTTCTCTTCAAAGATCAAGTCCAATATGGTTTTCGAAGGAGAGGTAATGCATTTTGCTGGGTCAACTGATAATTGCGGAAGGGTGGAGGGGGGGCAATAAGTTTAAGATACTGAGGCCATCTTTGGGCTTGAAGCTGTTTGAAATTGAGTATCAGGTTTCTGTCTCTGATCTGACCGAAGTAGTAAGATCAAAGTTACTGAAAACATAGTCTGGGTCTGCAGTAGCTAATTCCCCCTGGCATGAGCATTTTGCTTGTGGGGAAAGACTGTGCACGTCATAACCCTAGCTGGACAGAGCCACTGGGCCACCAACTCCTCCTCCTTTGCACTTGTGTCCCCATATGTTCCTGAGGCCCCCGTATGACCATCACAAACACTTTTGTAAGGGGAATTCAGAGTTAGTGAAAGGTACTGTCTGGACTGTCCAGAGGGACATCTGTACTTTTGTAAATGAAAGAGAAGCTCTGACAGTGAGAACATGAACTTCCTGTGTTGTGCATCAACATGAGTTATCTGTTCTGGAAAGAACAGCTTCCAGAGGCAAGTAAAAGAATCCAGAGTCAACTGGTGTCTGGTCTCTCTTCTGAGATGGCCAAGGGTCTGGGCCAGTTAGTGCCTGTGTTTGGATTATGAGGATGTCTTGTCAATCATTGGGAATTAAACACATATATATGAGAAAAAAACAAGAGCTATGTGTGTTTTGGAACATTTTCTTTTTGAAGCCTGAAAAACAGAATAAATAGGATTCTGGTTTCTAGATCTTACTTCTGCAGCAGCAGCGAATAAGAAAGATGACATGGTATGACATGTTCTTTGAGGCACAGGCTGTCTTTTCATGTGTGTTTATACAGGCCTGTGGCACCTTGATTTACTGACACCTGGCCGCTCCTTCTGCTAGTAATATTAAGGGAGTATACGTCTTACTGTGAAGTATTCTGACACAACTGAAGATGCAAAGAATTCAGTTGTCTTAAACTTCTACTTTAGAAAGGTAGGATGTTCAATTTCATCTAAAGTGTTACCATTTGGGACAGACGGATGCGTTTGGAGCCTTCAGCCAGTGATGTGTGCTGCTAGCCCAGGGCTGAGACGGCTGGAGACGATACGCAAGAGCCCGTTCCTGCTGCTGATCGTTCCATCGGGGTGCTAGTCAAATTCTAGCCATGCCACACTGCAGTGCCAGGTTAGTGGAGACAGGTTTTAAAACAGTTGTATTCCCTTTTTTTTAAGGGCAAAACAGGTCAGTGCCGATAGTCTGGCTACATTCAGTCATTTTCTGTTCTTTCTGCATGCAGCAGCTGCTTGGCTTCAGACAGAAGGGAGTGCTGAACTAGAGAAGCACAGTGAACTCCTGCCTGCAGAGCAGAGTAGAATTTACTTTTAGTAAAACTGAAATTGTGTCTTATATCAAGAGAAGCTGTCACTAATGTAGCCTTTGAAGCAGAGTCATCTGAGACAAGAGACTGGTAGAGAAGCAGTCTTGACTTACCTTGGCACCTTTTATTGTTGGGGTTTTGCTAGCTGTCTGAAAGAATATGTGGTCAAGAGTCATAATCCTAACTTTTCTCCCAGTGCTCTCAAGATTATTTTTCATCCCAGAGTAGCCTTTTGGTCCATATCCCACCATCTTCCTCTTCCTCTCCCCATTCTTCTGTATTCCAGCAACTCAGCTTCCAGGCAAGACTCGCAAATAGCATGTCTCTCCTAAGCCAAGCGTGGATCTGTACTGCCAGGTTAACTTTGCCACTGAGCAAAACTCCAGTTCTTTGTTCCAGCTGTACCAATTCTACAAGCACTGGTGCAGGAAGATGATGTGGCTAAACTGCTCCGATGTAACTTTCATAAGTCTTTTGTCTGTTGCCCTGTTTGGCCACTGAGAGACTTTTTATGTACCTTTCCCATCTCTTCTGACTTAGATGTCTTGTCCATACCTGAGTGCTGCCTCTTCTCAGCGATTGCTCAGCAGCTCAACAGTGAGAGGAAAATAGCCTCACTTTTCTGGGCCGTTTTCCAGCCCCATTAAGGTTCCCAGCCAGGCTGGTTTGAAGGATTCTGTTAACGTGGGTTTGGTAGCCAGGAGGATGGAACATGTATCCAAATTTTATCTTGTCACTGTAGTAGCTGTGGAAATCTATGGATCTTCATTATTATCTGCTTAGGTGAAGTTAATGATGAGGAAACAGCAATGAGTTTAATTCCCTGACATCTGCCCCCTACAAGGCTTCAGCTACTAATACACTTAGAATCTTACTTGTGTGTTCTTTCTAGTTTCCCTCTGTTCTACAACTACTCCAGGGTCTTTCCATCCTGCTTCTTTTAGATCCACCTCCTGTTCTCAAGGCAAGGTTCTTGCAAGGCTTTCCTCAAATTAATTCTTACCAGCTTTTCCTCTCTTTCTGTGCTTTGGCTCACTGGGTTCTAGAGAAGCCAACACAAACATGGTAGTAATTTTAAGAACCAAGCAAGAAAATTGCTCTGCCTTCTACTGCAGCAGCTGTGTGTGTGGAGTCAAATTCAAGTCTCCTTTTATCATTGTGCTTTGACCTTTTGCGACTGTGCCATCTTTCTGCAGCTGAGAGTGGAAAATGTCTTCTGTGCGGATTGACAGCTGATAGGAGTGAAGAGATGAGTAGTATTTTTACCTCCTTGCTGAGTTTAGGATTAGAGTTAGCAGTTCTTAAGGATTTTCTTTTCTAAGGTAGAAGCTTAATTCCTTTTCCAGGTGTTTAGCAAGTAGGTGGTATTAACATGATGCAGTTAAATTCCACGAGTCCTGAAGCAGATACATGTTAGCTGCTATTCACAAGAGATGGTTTAGAATTTTTCAGAAGCCTGAATGTGTAGATTATTTCTGGGAAAAGGGATGAATGTGAGTAGGGTCTCAGCACGTACCACAGCCATAAACTGCTAGATCTGCAAAGCATCCTGAAGCTGTGGTATTGCTTTATTTCATGGTCTGGGCTACCCTGTGCTATGAAAGATGAATTCCCGGACTCCAGGCATTCAGAAGCATCTGAAGCATCCCTGTGCACATACATACAGACTTTTCTGTCTTAAGGAACCTAAAGTCTTACACTTATGTTGACTAATAAATATAGGCAAGTTTTGAAAATGCTTTCCTGTATTGGAGCAATGGATCTGTTTGTTGGTTTTATTGGGGAGACTGTTCAATAGAGCATGGTCAGTTGCACACACTGCAGTCACAAAAGGAAATGTGGAAGAAGGTTATAAACATAATATGAAATGGATCTACTTTCAGAGGAGCTGTGTAAAGGCTGGAGCTGAGCATGCCCTGTGGAGCCGTGATAAATGATTGGCAGGCTGCAGGTAGGAATCCTGAATCCAATAGTAGTCTCTTATGTATCGGGTTTGTGTGGCAAGGTTTTGGTAGCAGGGGGCTACAAGGGTGGCTTCTGTGAGAAGCTCCTAGAAGCTTCCCCTGTGTCTAATGGAGCCAATGCCAGCCGGCTCCAAGATGGACCCATCGCTGGCCAAGGCTGAGCCGATCAGCGATGGTGGTAGTGCCTCTGGGATAATGTATTTAAGAAGGGGGAAAAAAAACCCTGCACAACTGCAGCCAAAGAGAGGAGTGAGAATATGTGAGAGGAACAACCCTGCAAATGCCAAGGTCAGTGAAGAAGGAGGTGGAGGAGGTGCTCCAGGCGCCGGAGCAGAGATTCCCCTGCAGCCCATGGTGAAGACCATGGTGAGGCAGGCTGTCCCTCTGCAGCCCATGGAGGTTAACGGTGGAGCAGGTGGATGCCCGAAGGAGGCTGTGACCCTTTGGGAAGCCCATGCTGGAGCAGGCTCCTGGCAGGACCTGTGGACCCGTGGAAAGAGGAGCCCATGCTGAAGTAGGTTTGCTGGCAGGACTTGTGACCCCGTGGGGGACCCACGCTGGAGCAGTTTGTTCCTGAAGGACTGCACCCCGTGGAAAGGACCCACGCTGGAGCAGTTTGTGAAGAACTGTAGCCCATGGGAAGGACCCATGTTGGAGAAGTTCATGGATGACTGTCTCCCGTGGGAGGGACCCTACACTGGAGCAGGGGAAGAGTGTGAGGAGTCCTCCCCCTGAGGAGGAAGGAGCGGCAGAAACAACGTGTGATGAACTGACTGCAACCCCCATTCCCCGTCCCCCTGTGCCGCTTGGGAGGTAGAGAAAATCGGGAGTAAAGTTGAGCCCGGGAGGAAGGGGAGGTGGGGGGAAGGTGTTTTAAGATTTAGTTTTTATTTTCTCCTTATCCTACTCTGATTTAATTGGTAATACATTAAACTAATTTCCCCTAGTGAGGTCTGTTTTGCCTGTGATGGTAATTGGTGAATGATCTCTCCCTGTCCTTATCTTGACCCACAAGCCTTTTGTTATATTTTCTCTCCCCTGTCCAGCTGTGGAGGGGACTGATAGAGTAGCTTTGGTGGGCACCTGGCATCCAGCCAGGGTCAACCCACCACATTGTAAAAGGTCACCTCAGCATAAAAATGAACACAGTTGGAAGAAGCAATTATAGGAAAAAAAAATCCATCCCCTTCAAGTAGAGGGGAAGAGAGGGCAAATAAACAAATCAATAAGGACAACATATAAATGTGTCTATGTATCTTTATATATCTATACATCTGTAGATAGAATTAAGAATTATGTAGGCATAGCGGGTTGATTTGCTTTCGTTAAAGCAGTTATCTGTCGTCCAGTCCAAATTAGAGCATGAGAGAACAGTCCAGTTCTGTGATTTGGGAGAGAGGCAGTAAGAAGCTCAGAAAGAGTTGGAAAAGAACCAAGGTGACATCACCTGCAGTCACAGGAAACGCGGGGCATCCTTATGACCCAGCTCCCTGGCTCATGAGCTGGAGTGTGTGAAGCCGCAGCTGGGAGGACGTTTCAGTTGGAAGAACAGTGCTAGGAAGCACCCCTGGGACTGTACCTTCGTAAGCTGACTGATTGGAAAAGGAGGGAGCTGTAGGATGCAGCAATAAAAGCTTACGGACCAATGCTGAGTTAAGAAATCGATGTCTGAAGAGATAAGAGGCTTCCTTGAATGGCAGGCAGAAATAGCCTAGCAAATACCAGTTCTGCATGGGGCACAAATGTTGAATTATTGCTTTATTTAAAAGAGCTTACCACCTTTCATAAGGCTGAGAATTTCAGTCATGTTCCCCTGTGGGAAAGCTCTGAGCTCTGGTGCTGCCGCCTTGGGACACACAGCACATAGTCAGATGAATGAGTCTGACTTGAAGGGGAGTCATAAACCGCTAAACATTAGAGGTTTATGGTGGATCTGATGCTTCAGGTTTACAAAAGAGAAAAATGGCAGGTGTGCATAAAACATGAAGATGGTGTGTTTGTAACCCGAATGCTGACCTTCCTGATACCTTGAGGAAATAACAGCACTAAAAATGTAAGCCTTCTTTTGCAAAGATGTAAATAGCAATGAAGTACTCAACACAGTGGAGGGGTATGTCTGCTGTGTAGGAACTAGGCCCTAAAACCTAAGTTTTTGTTGACTTGTTATTCAGGGCAGAGAAATTTGACTGGCTACGACGGCAGATTTACCCGAGTGATGCGTTTATAGGCTGCTGCTTCTTTTTTCTGAATTGAAATAAACCTGAGCAATAGAGTACAAAACTCACCACTGATTTATTTGCCCGTCCAATATGTTTTTACTGCTGATTACGTACTTTGCAAGCCAGTGATGGCATGATTAATCCCCATGGTACGTTAATTGGCTGGCACTAGTGGGAGAAACTCTGGGAAACTGCTCAGAGGAGCTGCCTTTCCCATCTGTAGGCATGGTTGCCTACTTGAGGATCTTGTCAGACATGGTGAGGTGGTCAGTAGGATTCTGAGATTTATCATCTTCTACCCTTCCTTTCCAGGATGTTTCTACCTCTGAGGACCTGTGTGAACTTGAAATTAAGAAGATGAGGTAGCCACCATCTTGGAGGCTCCACAAGGGTTCCTCTGGTGAAAAAGAATAATTTAGCAATCTGAGACCGCTCAAGTTTTCTCCACCATGAATGCTGGGAGGAAACTTGAGGAATCACAGCCTGGCGAATAGCAGATAGCGCTTGGAAGACCTGGTTCTTTCACATCTCAGCAGTAGTTTAATGTTAGGAAGGAAAATATATATATCGAGGAGGAAAAATTATTTTCTGTAGAATTGCCATCAAGAAACTTCCAAAAGGGGAAAGAGAGAAGAAAACTTCTTATGACAGTCTTGGGCTCTGTTTCTGAAGGTGCTTAAAAGTGTGCTCCCCCCTGTTTCATCTGTCTTTATGCAGTGCCTTCTGCTTGCAAGGTTTAAACCTAACTCATCTTAGACCAAGACGCTAGGTTTCTTTGTGGTCTGCAGCAGTTCTGTTCCTCCTAGATGAAGAGTGACTGTGGTTGCTAGCTGCAGGTGCTTACACTGTACAGTTACCTACTATCAGTTGAATGCTGGGAGTTTGTAAAGGCTTGTGCACTGGTGAAGAGTAATACAAGGAGAGGGAAATAGTTCTTTACAGTTGTGTATATGCCCCATGAATTTCCAGTAAAAGCAGCAGCTAACTTTCTGAAATGCTGCTTTGAGCTTTACCTGCAGCAAACTAGGAAAGACTGCCTTGGATCTGTCAACAGTTCTGATTTTTTTTGTCTTTTTACACACACTGCTGTTGTTCACAGATTTAAGTGACTTGGATTGTGTCAGGGTATTAGCAGGCTAGGATTTTAGATACTCTTACTTCACTGCCTTGATCATAATATTTTTCTCTGCCAAGCTTCATTTTCAATGTGAAATGTGTTTGGATATTTTTGTCTTTTTTTTTTTTGCCAAACCTGGCTTTCCTCCATTGCATGCTGATTCTGGCTTGTTACTGTAGATTGTTCAGAAGAGCTGGGCTAAGCATATTTATTTGTTACTGTTACTGGTACTGACCTCTGTGAGTTGTCCAAAACAATTTATTATTGTAGTGTTGGAACTGGTGTATTTGCTTTTCATTTTGCATTGGAAAGAATATGGGGGCATTTGCTAAGAAGGAAAAAAAAAAAAGCCTTTTCAGAGAAGAACTGTCTGAATTTCCAAACAGCTTTAAGAAACCATGTAAGGTGCATGATACCTAATCATAGAATTGTTTAGGTTGGAAAAGACCTTTAAGATCAAGTCCAACTGTTAACCTAGCACTGCCAAGTCCACCACTAAACCATGTCCCTAAGCACCACATCTATACCTCTTTTAAATGCCTCCAGGGCTGGTGACTCAATCACTTGCCTGGGTAGCCTGTTCCAATGCTTGACAACCCTTTTGGTGAAGGAATTTTTCCTAATATCCAATCTAAACTTCCCCTGGGGCAACTTGAGGCCATTTCTTCTTGTCCTATCCCTTGTTACTTGGGAAAAGAGACTGACACCCACCTCGCTACAACCTCCTTTCAGGTTGTTGTAGAGAGCGATAAGGTCTCCCCTCAGCCTCCTTTTCTCCAGGCTAAACCCCAGTTCCCTCAGCCGCTCCTCCTGACACTTGTTCTCTAGACCCTTCACCAGCTTCGTTGCCCTTCTTTGGGCACGCTCCAGCAGCTCAATGGCTTTCTTGTCACGAGGGGCCCAAAACTGAACACAGTATTCGAGGTGTGGCCTCACCAGTGCTGAGTACAGGGGGACGATCACTTCCCTGCTCCTGCTGGTCACACTATTCCTGATGCACGCCAGGATGCTGTTGGCCTTCTTGGCCACCTGGGCACACTGCTGGCTCACGTTCAGCCGGCTATCAACCAGCAGGCCCAGGTCCTTTTCCGCCGGGCAGCTTTCCAGCCACTCTTCCACCAGCCTGTAGTGTTGCACGGGGTTGTTGTGACCCAAGTGCAGGACCTTAATGTTGTCTCTTCTTTATGTCTGTTAGCTCTCTAGTGACAGTGGAAAGATTTTGACTATGGCAAAATCTTGTAAACTCTCAGCATGTTCTCAGGATATTCTCTCTCTGCATTCATCACTCTGTTTTGGGTTGCTTTTTCCTGGTAAGCCATTATGTGCATTATGTTCTTTGAATGTTTGCTTCAGTCAGCTAATACAACATGTTAAGCTCAAGCTTTCAAAAACAGCCATGAATTTTGATTGCCCCGGTACTCGAATGCACGGTTTGAAATGAAGGGGCCCAGCCTACAGGAGCTTACAAGTCAGGCAGTTGCCCATCAGGGAACTATGAGTGCTCAGACCTAGGCCTGAAGTCATGGGCTGCAAACTTGCGGCAGCTTTTGAAAAATGAGTTCTAGGAACTCAATTCTGCTCTCACTGCAGAGAATGAAGTCAACCTGGACTTACTGTCCAGGTTAAGATAATGGTGAATCCAGCAATTGAGCACCCAGAACTGGAGGATTGTGGATATACATTCTCGGGGCAGGTTGTGCTCCCCTGGACATGCCACCTCCTTTGGGGCAGACCTTCCGTAGTGCTGGTACCCTCCTCCATAGTGTTAGTGGGAAGCTCTGCCTGCTCCAACAGTGGGGTCCTGGCTTCAAAGTCTCTGCTTTGTGCTGGGGCCACTTCAAGGGCACTGGGGCCCCTGCTGGACACTTGCTTGTTTGACAGCTGTAGTATCAACAAATGTTGGGGACTCAGGGCAGCTTTTCCAAACGGGAGGGCAGCAGGCGTCTTTTAGCAACAGGCTTGGAGAAGGACATGACCTTACCTGAAAGAGATGCTGGGGAGACTGGGGGATAATACTTCTAGATGCTGAGTTTGGACTCAGTCATTTTCATAGATTTGTCTTGCAAGTCTGCTGCTTGCTTGACTCTTGAGGAGTCTTAACTTCTGTCAGGAATATAGGAAGCATCCCTCTTGGTCACTGTAAGTAAAGAGCTGCTGCCTTAATTTGTTCTTAGGTTGGAGTGGTCACTGTGGGCTAAAGTGTGTTCAAGTAACATGATGTTATGTTTGAGGCAGGGCATGGGAAATCTCAGCTTTCTGCACTTCTGCTGCCATTCATGAGATCACATTAGTCAGAAAACTGTTCTTTAAACTAACAATGTCTTCATGGTTTCTCTTTGTTCTCTGAAAAGCCCCCTTCTACACTCCCTCCCAAGAAAACCCTACCTTTCTCTTTCCCATGGTGAAATGGTGCCTTCTGGGCAGCCCACACGCAGGCATTACCGGAAAGAACTACACTTCCCCATCCCTTTGGCTTAGTCTGGTAATTGGATTCATTTAATCTCCTTTTGTCGTCATTCTTTTTTACTACACCCCAATTCTCTTTAGAACAGATTTGAAAGATAGGCAGGGATCAGAGGCTGCCAGCAGGTACAGAGTGAACTGGGCAAGGGAACGAGGAGTGGTAGGAAAGTGATGCACCTTCTAAGGGAGAGGAGCTAGAGACGAAAATGAGGGGAAAATGCAGACTGGAAATGGGCTGTGCTTTCTTACTCGCAATACATGGTGGTGTGGGTAGAACTCAGAGAAGGGAGACAATGTGCATCCTGATGGAGGTGGAGTCCAGAGAGAGAAGCAGCAAAAACAGATGATTAATACTTTCAGAACCGACCAAAATCCCAGGGCTCCAGATCCATCCTGAAAGTGCTAAGAGTAAGGCAATTGACATCAAGTCTGTATTTGGAGACATCTGTCTGTGGCATGCTTTTAGCTTCATTGCAGGGCTTGATTAATCGATCTGCTGGAACTATTCCACACTTCAGTACAGTCAAAATTCTATTTTCTGAACCACAGTTAATTGAGGCTCTCAGTTACCTGAAGGATGAATATCTCCTCAGGGTTATGACTTCAGCACATAAGTACCACTAAGACTTTACTGCATAAATCTTTAAACACTGATGAACTAATGTCTTGGGGCCAAATCCAGCACCAGTGTTCTGTAAATCTTTACTCCTAATGGTTTGTGTGAGATTTATATGAAAATGTTGAAGCCAGATTTGCAGCACATTCATTGAATGTTGTCCATGGTTGCAAAGGCATGCTCATTTGGTGCTTACTCACAGGGAAAATGCAAAATAAGAGAGGAACAATTACATTTAAAAAGGTATTGCCCAAAAATGCATGTCGATTTTCATCGACACATCTTTGTATCTACTCTACTCTTTGTTAAAGCAGAAAAGCAGAGACATGTCTGATTCTCCCAGTCTTCAGGAGGAACACAGTAGCTACAGCAGTGTGCCAATGAAAGTAATTCAAAAAGCCATGAAGGATGGTTACTTATGTAAGTACTGTTTGGGTAAGAAGGGTCTGAGGAAAGAGAATATCATAAGCAGTAGAGCTTACAGTCAGGTTGTGGCAGCTGCCCTCTACTTCAGAGTTGTCTGCTGCTCGCAGTCCTGTTGTTTGGAGGGACTGAAGTATCCTACTACATATGTGCCTCCTCTGTCTGCAGTTACTCTCTCAAATTAAAAAGTAATTATGACATGTAACATAGGGTTATAGATGTATCTAAGGCATTTCTTAGAAATATGAACATGCATGTTATAAAATTAAATATTAGTAAATACTTCAAAGATGAATTTGTAAAATAACACTGTGCCCTAATTTTTTAACTGGCAGAAACAACTGGGCACTAAGAATAAGGAACTTCTTGCAGTAGTTCGAGTTCACCTGCAGTGAATCAAGTAGCTGACAGAATTTATAGCCTCAGGCCATCGCTAATCAGGGGACTTGTCTCATGGAGGTTTTTTGTTTGTGTTTTTCTTTTATTGGCATTTCAGAGTTAATTCAGATTATCTCCACGAGGTCTCATACCCATCCAGAGGCTGTGAGTTTAAATAATTCTGCTGGAGTGGAGCGAATAGAGACAATCTGGGAGAGACTTTTTGAAGCACAGTTCGGCTTGGTAGCAGGGAAACAGGCAGAAAGCCACTGCAAAGGAGAGCTTTGAAAAAAATGAACCAGGCACTGTTCAAGAACTTAATCAGGCATGAATATGACATGCATTGATGTCTCCCCTGCTGTGCTTGTGTGTGACAAATTTGCCATTTTTTCTTGGTCTCCCGACAACCCATTTTCCGATCACTTGCCTCTTGCCTGCCCGGGCTGCATCACCTGCAAAACTGAATGTGAGTATGGAAGTGCTCCCCCTGTGCAGAAGGGTCTTGTGCATGAAGCAGGGCAGTCTGGCGTTTATGTCCTTTCTTCTTACTTGGCCTGGTGCGTCAGGTTTATCTGTATCTTATGTCAACATAGGGGACGATTAATATCCATTTCAGAGTTGATATTCTAAAATATAAAAGTATAGTCTTTGTGTTGTCACAATATTATTTTCTTGCAGGGCTAACTCAGAGTCCTGCCCTGATCCTCTGAACCAGATTTCTGTAGACACACACTGTCCTTCATACGCTTCTGCCTGTTAGGGCTGTGCTTGTTCGCTGTAGGTGGAGGGGCTCTTGGCCCCTGCGTTGCCAGCAGTGTTATCCACACAGGCAGCGCAGTCGGGGAAAGGACTGCGTGTTCCTCCAAGGCCCATGTGTGGTTTCCATAGACTTGCCTTTTTTCTTCTATCAGCAAGCTGGGAAAGAAGGTCCTCCTGGAGAAAGAGGGAAAATTTCTGTGCTGGCTTAGCTCAGACTTCCTAATGACATTGTATTAGAGGAATTATTTCTACTTTAGCTGCTTGAAATATAATTTGATGATGATGGGAAGTATTTTCGTAGCTTTGAATTTAGAAGCTCCCTGTTTTCTACAAAACAACACAGTGTGAGCAGCCTCAGTACAAGCATGGCCATCCATGTGCAGCCTCCAGGACTTGTTTGCTCTCTGCTGAGACAACTGTATAGGTGGCAGCTGTGTTTCTGGTTTTCAGGAAGCCGCTGCCCATCCCACTGTAACTACCTCAGTGATGAACGTAATTTGTTTTCCTCAGGAGACTGAATAGCTATCATATGTTCAGAGCTTTTTGGTCTGTATTACTGTAATTCCATTAAAAGTCTTGCATCACCAAGTTCAATTATCTACTCGAGGCTTTTCACAAATCTGCGTCTCTTACTGAATCCAGTCTTGGCCTTCTGTTTGGATGCTTCTCCCACTGATGTCCTGCAACTACTTTTCAGCTTGATCCTTTTATCATGAATTGCTGCCCGATAAAACAACTCTTTTCTCCTTCATTTCCCTCTTGAGACCTTCTTGTGCTGTCTTGCCTACCAGGCACCAGCCAGTTCGGTATGGCTGCAAAATAAGATGCTTGGGAACAGCTGCAGTTTTAATTGTTTTGCAAGTGCTCAAGTGACTTGTAACCCTTACATCGTGCAGTCCTCAGCTTGTGCAATGATGTGCTGTAGCTTGTTGTAGTCTCCCTAGGTATCCTCCATTCCCTTCTATGTCTTCCTGTGTACTCTTTGTTTTATTTTGAATGAAATATTTTACAGGAGGAGTTCTTATTTATGGATTTGTTTAGTGCCTAGCACAGTGGAATCAGTTTATGTTTGGGCTACCACTGTTCAGCATCTGCCCTGTCTTGGGATGTTCTTAATCAGCAGGCAGCCCGTGAAGACTTTTTCAAGCATATCGTGAGAAGGAAGTTCCCATCAAGGCTCAGCTGACTGGGTACGTGACAGTAGAAGGCAAATACTAAGACAGTGTCAGCGCATTGATGCTTGTCTCCTTGCAGTTGTGCTGAAAGGCTCAGGATTCAAAAGAAGTCAACAGTGGTCTTTGCAATGGGTTAACTTGTATTGTAGACGTTGTCCCAGACCTGGTCTAGATTCAGTTATTAGACTTCTAGTGTAGTGACCAGATATTTTGCAAAGTGTAAAAAAGAAAATAATAATAAATAGATAATTATTAAGTATGTGGTATAGAACCAAGAAAGATAAATCTCCATTGCACAGAGGAAATAGTGTGGGGTAGAACAGGACGTGGCTTGTTGGTTATGTTTGTGTGAGTCTTTGGCTTTGGTGGGCAGGTGTAAGGCAACGGAAGTAATTGGTGAGGGGATCCTTGGAATAAGAAGGGAGGGACTGAGAGGGAAGGACCTTCTGTGCATTTGATCTAACTTTGTGAAGAGATTTTTCAAAATTACAAGGAAAACCTTATAGATAGTACTGCATGCTGTGGATGCTCCCAGCTAACAGTTCAAATACATTTCATGTAAAGCTGCAGAGGGAAGTGCAAGGAGTAAGGACCACAAGTGGAAAAGCTTAGAAAGGCTTGTTGAAAGAGAAAAACCATACAATCCCTTGGCAGCGTAAAAGTAAAAACTTTACAATCATTTTCTTCCCTGGAGAACGACGTTCTGTATTTCCTCAGTGTCTTACCTAGCAACAGGTGTGACTTCTAAGGCCTCTGCATCTTGATGTCTGTCTCCTCAGATATAAAAAACTTCTTCCTTCCCGCTGCAGCCATATATCCCTATTCTGACAAAAGATACCTACAGTGCCTTTCCTTCTTACCGCTTCTTACCTCTGACTATTGATTTGTTCTTGAAATTATGTGAGAATGGAGGAATGATATGAGGATTCAAAATCCTAAGCTTATCAACTGTGCTGGCAAACTAACCAAGTAACGTTACATTGACAAACTCATTCTCCTCAGAGAGGAAGTGGTGCCCTTACACATCAGCTTCTTGTGGACTGTGTGGAGATACACCCCCTGCATATTTCTCATGTGCCCCCTCCACTGCTGTCTTGCAGGGTCTCTTGGGACTGAGCTGTTAGGAGACATAAGGGAATTCCTAGTGACTCCATAGTCTTTCACCCACAAGCTCACAATGTGCTGTTGACCCAGGTCTGTAGCATCTGATGATAATTCAGTGTCCTGTGTAAAATGGATTGTGCCATTAGGAAATGGGTCTTTGTTCAAGCACCTACATCATATGAACTGCCAAGACTTTGGTTGTTTGGGTGTCCATTTAAGAGAGGAGTGAATAGGTCATGGATAGAGCTCTGTCCTTTCCACTTTCAGTATTCCCCTGTGAATATTCTGCATATCTTTGTTATGTTCATTATTATAGTTCCTTTTTCCTTATAAACATTTCTTTTCTCTCATCTCCTATCACAATATCAGTCATACTGCCTGTTAATACTTTGTTCAGAGGGGCACTGTGTTTACAGAGCAGGGCAGGAACAGTCTCTTTCCAGATGGCATTGGAATGACGGCACATGACATTAGTGTGGTCCTTTCCTAGCACCTTGTGCTGCAGAACTGGCAAGTGCAGAGCAAAGAAGTTAAATAGTGCCTGATGGAGTCAAGAGAAACCCAGCTTGAAAGAGTAAGTTTCTAAGAATGAAAGAGGTCAAATTCACCCTGTGGTGTAAATATGTAAGGCTTCAGTAAAATTATGCTTAAAATCAGCTTGGGCCAGGGACTGTAGCGTGGCAGAGCAATGCTTAGGACCTTGTAAATCTCTACAAAAAGTGTAAAAACTACTTGTGCTGAAACAGTTCAGTGATAAGCAAATTGTGCCCTTTCAAAACCTCTTCATCAAGTTTCTTCCTGTAGAGACAATTAGAGTTTGTTCTCATTTCCTATTTATCATGACTAACCACCTCTCTCTGTGCTCAGCTGTTCCTTTTTATTCTCCTCCTTTGTGTTTTGCTGTCCTGAAGCCAAAGATGAATGGATTTCAATGGCTCTCTTGTGCTTTTTGACTTGGTATCAGATACTCTGACACCATAAGAAAATTATTTTCCAAATCCTAGCCATACAATACATGAGTTCTTTAACAGAAGAAATAACAGTTCAGCTGAATAACGGGTGCAAGGTGTGGTGTCTAAAAGTGTAAAACCTCTAAAACTTTCTCCTCCAGTTCCCTTTCTGTAGCTCTCATCAAAGCTCAGTTTTTCACTACAGTAAACATTTTGGGTATAGAGACTGTAGATGACAGCTGGAAGGGCCCAGGTTTTCAATGCTGTGTTCATCTAATCTATTCCAGATTAGAATCAGAAAAGTAGGGGACAGTGCTCTTTCTTGAAGAGCAAAAAGGTGATATGCGCTCCTTGTGACGTGACTGTATTTTTTTACTGACTTGCAACCAGTAAGTTCTTTGGCAGCCTCGCTGCTGGCAAAGCCCTTGTACCTGTCAGCTCCCTCCGTATCACCAAGCTGCAGCTGCATCCCACTTCTCAGGCAGAGCAGTAGATGTTGTCTGGGCCCATTCTGAGACTTGGAACCCGGTAAGGTGCCACCTTTCCCCAGGACTTAAAATTTGCTGTGGTAAAAATGAAACAATTCAAAATTCACTTCTTTCTCAGATTTGTCCTTTGTGGATGTTACAAGCTTGTGTGTGTTGCCATCTGGGGGATGAGGACTTGTGACATCCTTGTTGACTCCTCTCTTTCTCTCTCTCTCTCCATTTCAGAGTGCCTGCTGGGGTGTGTGCTGAAGAATGGCTGCGGCAGAACCTCTGACTGCTTTCTCCCGATGGTACCTCTATGCCATTCACGGCTATTTCTGTGAGGTGATGTTCACAGCTGCCTGGGAGTTTGTGGTCAACTTTAACTGGAAGTTCCCAGGTGTTACCAGTGTGTGGGCGCTCTTCATCTATGGCACCTCCATCCTCATTGTGGAGAAGATGTATCTATATCTCAAAGACAAGTGCAACATTTTAGTGCGCTGCTTCATTTACACACTTTGGACATACCTCTGGGAGTTCACCACTGGCCTCATCCTACGCCAGTTCAATGCCTGCCCATGGGACTATTCCCAGTTTGATTTTGACTTCATGGGCCTGATCACCCTGGAGTATGCCATCCCATGGTTTTGTGCTTCTTTCATCATGGAGCAGCTGGTGATCAGAAACACCCTGCGCTTACGATTTGATGAGACTGCTGAGCCGGGGGCCCCCACTGTCCCTGTTGCCTTGGCCAATGGCCATGTGAAGACTGATTGAGCAGTGACTGCGAACCACACTTAGCGATCTGAGAGAGCCCAGACCTCTACCACAGACTGTCAGCTCTGGCTCTGAGGTACTGCTCCTTGCTGTATGATAAGATTCATAAACCCCACTTTTCTAATGGGGGTGTGCATGGGATATACCAGAAAAAAATGGAACCGATAGATTTTCTATGGATTTTACTCTTTGGGCTCCAAGGACCAATATCAGTTACTTGTTAGTTAGGTCATTTCTGATTTTAACTTATTACAGATGAAAGCAGTCCTTTTGCTTACTCTTTTATGTGGAGAAAGAAGAAAAAGAAATGCTACGGTGGAAATGCATACAAAAAGAAAAAACCCTAATTAGCGGATGGGCATGGACACGCCAGCTAAGTTTGTGATTGGCTTACTCCATTAGGCAATATTCAGGTGCTTGCTTGCAACCAATACCTCCTGTGGGACCTGAGATGCTGCAGGAACAAGGAAAATCCATCTGTTGTTGAGAAGAACCTAAGATTGGCAGTCTGCTGGGGAGGTAGATGGTGTTCCCCTCACGAGGTCCCATTGGCCTCTCCCCAGGTTCTTTGTTGCACCACGAAATAATCTGGTGCTGGACGTCTTGCTGAATTTATACAGATCTTGTACTTTTTGAAATCTCAGTCCTGAAACTCACTAGAAATTTTTTTTCTTTTTTTCTTTTTTTAAATAAAGGCCTTTTTTGCCGAGTGAATTTTACCATAATCTGTGCAATCTAAATCTTGGCAAAAGGCGCAAGAAATAGCATAAGTCTTCCCATCTCCTCTGTTCCCTCAAAGCAGACCTTGCCTGAAGGGCTGCTGCAGATTCCAGCTCCCATCTCAGCCGCGCAAACCTTGTAGAGACTGTACAGGCCACAAGAGTTTTCTGCCTTCCTTCCCAGGGATTCCTCTGTTTCTGGTGATGTTGATGACTTAGTCTGGCTGCAACCCATTGTATTTGAAGGCCAAAACCTTCCTGTGGCTAACGTGGTATCCAGGATTCAGTCCTCTGGCACTGACTCTCACCTCCCTTCAGCACTGGCAGGTCTTGGCTCAGTTCTGCCCAGTGTTCTCCTCAGTGCATCAAGAGGATTTGCTTATTCTTCCCAAATTCCGCTTTGAATAACCACAGCCATATTGTCATGACAATAATTGGAGGCAGCAAGAGATACGCCATGCTGCCTGATACATTATTAAAAACAGAGAGGGATTTTTTTCTTTGTTTGAAGAGCACTTCTTCATGCTCTGCCTGAGTGAGACTTCGAGTTAGGGTGCAAGAGCAGTAGTAGAGAGGTGGAGCAGGAGGGAGTGCTGTGGCTCCACTGCAGAAGTACCTGCACTGGGGACAGTTTGAAATTTAACCTACTGGGGACATTTGAGGAGTATAGGGAAAGTTGTAGTGCAGGGAAAGTGCTTGATAGTGGCAGCCACAGGTTCATAATTCATTCTGGCAAGTCTTGGCTTTTGAAGTTAGCAACAAACATGCAGCTTCCAGCTGTCAGATGTATCTCGCTCCTAACTGGTTTATGGGGGAGGTTTGCTGTAGTTGTCCTGTAGGGCCAGATTAATTTTAGGTGTTTGTCCACCATAGTCAACAGAGCTGCACCAGGGATCAATTTGGCTTGAAATGCAAACGTCTTGGTGTTGTTGTGGGATTCCACTCTTGTACTGGAAATGGCCGGGCTATTTCTGTGTGGGTCCCCTGTCTCTGTTAGGGAGTGCTCAGCTGTGAACCTGCTCCTTGCCCTGGGGCATCCATTCCTGAGGGGAAAAGCACTCCTGGCCCTGTGAGAATTGCGTGTTGGTTCTGCTCTTATGAAGGCGGTGTTAATCCTTTTTTTATCACACAGAGTGCAATTATTTTATTCCTTCCCTCCCCCTTCTCACATGGCATCCGTTGCTGGCAATGGACACACGAAAACACTGGCGGCAAGGAACTAATCCAATCTGCCCTGGGGTATGCAATGTCTCTTGAAGCACCCAGAATACTTAGGTGGGTATTTAGAGTTCCCTTTTTATAGTTCATTAAATTAAAAGAGAACAAGCACTGAACAGATTTTTTTTTTTCATGCTGTGATGCCAGTATTATGAAATCAGAGGAACAGTATGTAGTTCATCAGCCTTTGATGGTCTCGGGTGTGTAGATGCAGGCAAAATAGTCACCTGACACTGTACATGGGGGAAAAAAAAGAGATGAGATTTGTATGTGGGATAATGTAGATGAGCTCTGCTGGACCAGAACAAGAGTTGCAAGGTGCACGTGAGAGTTGAGACCTCTCCATTTTGGCCCTGGTTCTGTCAGGGTCATTAAACGCTGTGTCTAAAGCTGGGTTGTCCTCTCACAGCATAGCTTAAGTGTGGTGTTGTGCTGCCTCCTACACCACCCCTGCATCATCTGAAACCCTCAGCTTCATAGAAACATCCTTAGGATCCCTGCTTTCTCCTTACCTGTTACAAAACTCTTTAAAAAGGTTAAAAGGAGTTAGCAGCATGGTTTAGTGACTCCCAGCTGGGACTGGAGGAGGAGTGGCTGTTCACAGAGCTAACCTGGTGCAGAGTCATGTGTCTTGACTTTAAAAGGTCCCCACTAAATGACAGTGGTTTTGCTCAGTGATGTAATATTTAGATGCTCAAACTACAAGGCGGGTTCCCAGCAGTATCTAGTATCTTATTCCATTATCCTTATTGCCTGTGCCATTGTAACAGCTATTGTAGTCTGCTTTCCACTGATGTCCGACGTACCACCCAGCTATTGTATCCTCATAGAGTGGTAATTTACACCCAGAAGTGCACTTTACTTGCAGCTTGCACACCAGAAACAGAAAGGGACCCAGCAAATTCTTAAATCAATTAAAATAATTATACATAATACTATGTACCTAATGCAGCAGGATTAGCCAGATTTCTCCTTTATTAGCAACATGGCTACAGTCAGAGCTTTGTCTTTTCTGCAAAATCTCCCTTTTTAATACATGTGATGCTTCTTATAACCTCTTACAGAAGTGCCCAGAGCACGTTACCGGGGTCTCAGTGGCAGCTCAGCAAGAGCTCGGGAGCTGGACTGAAGTTGTAGAGACATTTACATTAAGAAGAAAAAAAACGCACAAGGCCTAACATTTGTTTGTACGTGTATCTTCCTCAGTAGATTAAAGTTGCCTGTTTTGAGTTCACCAGCAATAAAAAAACCCTTGTGATTTATCTAGCTTGTCCTGACTGCAGCAAGGAGAGCGGTGCATCACTGCTTTTCTTTTCAGGGGGGCGGTGGGTGGTGGGTGGTGGGATATGGACTCCCATTACCCTAAGGTTCCAGTTTTGCCTCCCTTCTCTTGCTTATCCCTTGTATGGTCCACCCTAAAAGATCTCAAAGTAAATGATGAAATACAGAGTCTGGTGTCCTGCACACAAGAGGCAGTTCAAGCATTACTGTGATGTCTGTTCGTACTCCAAAGATCTTGCCAGAGGGAAATGGCTGATTTACAGCAGGACCAGACTGTCTTTTGGTCTTTGGTGTTACAATTGAGAGAAATGCATACATATGTACCAGGTACTATTGCGCCTTTGGTCTGAGTGCATTTTGTAATTAAAGCAGAATAACCCAATCAAGGTTTTGCTTGGCTAATCCTGTGACTATAAAAGGTAAAAAAAAGCTCTAACTCCTTTGAGAATTAGGAAGTGGGCGACTGAAGTCTTCCTGAGTTTATTAGAATTGCTCTGCTGCTGACTGGTTTTCTGAAACTTGCAGAGAAAGAAAGGGGACTTCTTCGTTCACAGGAACTTCTGCCCTTTCTGTACGATGAATAAAACATGAGCCACCACTAAGATGTGAACTGAAACCAAACGTTTTTCTATTTTTGTTTATCCTGGGCCCTGGATACTTGCAATATGCCCCGTATTCGGGCGGGAGGATTGCAGACCCAAGTTCTTTACTTCAGTTCTTCTGCCTGCAAACAGCAGCTGAACCACCTGAGAAGGAAACTACTCCCTTCCCCTTCCTTCCTGCACATCAGCAGCTACCACATCCCTCTGCAATCCATCCCCTGTTGCAGAAGGAAATCTCTCTTCTGGTGCAGCCCCTGCTAAACCAGAAGCTGTTCCCACTGTGCGTCCCCTCGCCGAGCTGCTTTGGCACCTAATGGCTGAGTAGGGTCACAGAGCTGGTAGAGACCTCAGGAGCATTGTCCTTGCTTGGCGAATGGCCTCCACTTGCACCTGTCTTCCCTTAACTCCTGTCGGAGTGTCCTGAGCCAGCACCTGGGGAAGGGACCTTCCCTTCCTTCCACCTCCTGCCCCAGGGAATGGAGCAAGCTCTGCTGCTGCCCAGGGGCCTTGGCACCACTAAAGGTTTTAAGCTAACAGAGGTCGGTCTCCACTTGGGTAGGGGAACTTTGATTTTAAGAGCTGTAAGGCTTTGGGCTTCAGGCTCATTACTAGCAAGTCATCCACAGGCATGATAGTGAATTTGTACCATGTGAAATGGCTTATTTCTTCTAGGATGGCAAGGGTTTGCGCCATCAAGGGTTTGGCCGCTTGGTTCACTGCTTTGTGAACAAGAGGGAAGTTACAGAAGCAGGTGGTGCCCCCAGTATCTGCTCTGCTTGTGGCCCCTGGGCAGCTAGCACAGATGCCAAAGGAAAAAGTGCTGTCTTGACAGAAGTCCTAGGGAGGGGCTGGGGATGCACTGGTTAGTTTGTGTCCAAAGGCACCACTGCTTCAAATACAAAGCTGCGCTTTCCCACTGAGATCTTTACTACCTGCAGCAATGCAAAAGTTCTCTGCTTGCCCCAAACTATATGATTGCCTGAACTTACTCTGAGGTAGAAGGGATGTTTAAAATCTCTAGTCCTCTTTTTCTCTAGGAGATTTCCGACTTACACCTTGTGGAAAAATACATCACTTAGAGATATGTAAGCTAGTGCTCATTAAGCCAGTATAGGTACTAAAAGCCACACGGTGCTGTGCTCCGTCCTGCTAAGTTGATCATGCTGGGAAGCAGAATACCTTGGCCCACAGAGCGTGCTGCCATGTGGCCATACCACTTCAGCAACTGAATTACTACAAACACCTACTCAGGAATGCATTTTGCCTTATAAAATGTACTCTTAATTCCATGGGTTCCAATGGAAATGTTTGTCATGCTTAAGAGGGAGAAAGACTGAGATCCTATATAAGCGTCGTCACTGCTTATGATCTCACTTGAGAGCATCTTGTTTAAAGTTTCAGCTACTCCACTGACACCCTAGAGACCAAATGTGGAAGGTGACTTGTCACAGTCTTGGAGCAGGTCACTAGCATCACACAACTGCAGACTACATTGCACGTGGTGCACTGTGCAGCCCCAGTTCGCCGCCAGGATGAGCTTCCACTGTACAAGGATTGTGATAAGTAGAGGGGGGGATACGAGCGCTGCTGGTAATGGTGGCAGAGCGAGGACTGGTGGTGACATCTACATTCCCAAATCTTCAAGAGCTGGACAGGTTGGAAGCAGCTCTTACATGTTCTCCATGTTTGGGACTTCTCACAGGTCTAAAGCAAAAGGGGAGGTTTTTTATTCTGAGAGAAGCAGACTATTTCCTCGATTCCTTACTCTGGAGTCTGGGCTGCTCACTCCTCCTTTTGTAGCCACTGCATTTTCTGATGTGAATGGCCTTCATTAGTGTCTCAGAAAATAGCGATTTTTAAATGGTAATCCCGAATGCTTGACGTCAGTTTGTATTTATGCTTTAGTCAATTTAGGAGCTAAAGACCCTTAAGTATCTGGTGATGCTGTGTGTTTATACTGTTGTGTGGCATGCTGTCCTGCTTTGATGCTATAAGGAAGAAGAAAGAGAAGGAAACACAAGCAATTTGCTCTTTAATAAAAATAAGTAAACATATGCAGTTGAGACAATATTTATTAAATATGTGAGTTGAGATACACATAGTGCTTGTAGATCTCTGGCCTTTCAAACATGGGACACTTTCCAGAATTTCTCTCTCCTTTGTGGTTACCTATATTGCTACTTCAGTGTGGTTCTTTACCTAGTATTTTGGGGATGAGAATAACAGTATTTGCGTTTGTTTTTCAGTTTTCACTAAAGGGTCTCTAAGTGCTTTTCACAAACTAGTTAAATAATTCTCACTTCAGGCCTTGAAGTAGGTCAGGATTAACCCCAAATAGCACTGATCAGGAGCTGATGGAGATGTCCTGACAGCTCCCAGAAGATCATTTCAGACCTGGGAAAGGGAGTTTAACATTTTACCTGTTCAGCAAGTTTCCATATTTGAGGAGTGAGTTAATGAAGTTCCAAGAAAGTTGGGGAACTGGGAAAGTGCTACCCAGTTTCCACCATCTGAAGCTGTCCTAGAAATGGTTTCGTACATCATCACATCGCTCCATCTGCCCAAGTCAAAGCCAGCACATGAAGGGACTGTCAGAGCTGATAGGCGGCACGGTTCATCTTGTACAAAATAGGACTGATTTCCCTCTGTTCACTACATAATCGCATCTCCATCAGTAGAGTACTTTTGGGTAAATATTGCTAGGGGCAACAAGCCATGTTAGAGGCTAAACTGAGGTGACCATCTGCTCTATCAGCCTGTGTTGTTGCAGTTACTGCAGAGCTTATCTACATTGCTGCTTCTGTTGTCAGACCACTCATCTGATGCCACAGCTCTTCCTATTGCTCCTGTTTCTCCATCAGCTTCTTTGGCACCCTGTCCCTTTCCATGCTTTACCTCCACTGCCAGTCCATGCTGCAATCACAGGTACCCTAGGCCTCCTGTCTGAAGCCGACCTTTGGCAATTTTTAACAGAAATGGGCTGATTGTTGGTGAGCTGTAGCTTCCATTAAAGCCCACAACAGCTGCAGTTGTCAATGCTTTGGAAGCTCAGGGCAGAAAACATTTTACACACTTGCCTTCAGGCACAAGTATAGCAGCAAGTTTGCAATTATTGTTCAGGTGCCTTTGCTATAACATCCACACAATGGTACATAATAGGCTTTCAGGGTTAAATTCAGCAAAAAGCTTCTCCGATCAATCTCTTTGAGTTTCAATGTGTGTGGAATAATAAATAATTTCAACTGATGCTTCATATAAATGCATATACACATAGTGAGTGTGTGTGTTTACATGCATAAACATAGCTGATGGCCTCCATGCTGCACCACTGATTGCATTGTAGCTTCGACTGGCAAAGAAGAGCCGTCACCTGCTTATCTGCCAACAGCAGTCTGGGCCCACTCACTGCCACTTTCTTGAGCATATGAGATCCTGAAAAGATCCAAAATGAAGCTCTGCATACACATGAAGCAGGTTAAGATCTGAGTTGACAGCTCTCGACCTTGCAAGCTGTGTGTCTGCATGCTTTGGTACATAGGAAGGCCTCAATTTGATCTGGCAGCAGGTTAAAGCCTCTTATTGATGAGTGCTCAGCTCAGAGAGGGAGGTTAGGCCCATATTTTTCAAACATGTTTTACAGAAGGTTTTAAAATCAGATTAATATATAAGGCAAACATGCTATACTATCCTGCTCCATCTTTAAAAAAAAAAGGGAGTTATCACCTTGGGGACCTTCTGATGTCTTCGCTAGGGTTTGCCTTCCCCTCTGTCTGCACCCTCTTATTGCTAATGAGAGCGGTGTGTACCCAGCCTGAGTCAGACCCGTCCACTCCTCTTCCTCAGCTAAGGCATCCACCGAAAGTACTCCCTCCCACCCAGGCTGCCATGCTGATCCTAGGCGTTCTGTTCTTCTGCTGCTCCATCTGTTGGCCACTGGTGCCTATTGGCCATCTCTAATCTCAGTCATGTTGCAAATTCTCCAGGCCAGGACTTGTCTTTTTGTTGTAACATTGATGTGAGCCTGTCCCCAGCAGGATCTGTGAGTGCTATGATACCATAGTAAGCATTAAAAAAAAAGTCTCTTGAAGTCTTTAATGATAAGAGTAAATATTCCAGCTCTGTTCCACTAATAAAACAGCTTGGCCAAAATGTCCACGAGGCACCTCTGTTGCCCCTTTCCATCCAGCCTTGTCTCCCAGCATCACACAGGAAGGCAAATCTCCACCGATGACCCGAGCATGCCAGCGGTGCCAGCGGAGGGGAGCACAGCCGGTGGCACACTGGGAGCCTCCTCCCTGGGACACCTCTGCAGATGACATACGGGTGTCCATCTTAGCTGGATGCTGGCATACTGTAGCAAACCAGATTTTTTAACATTATTGGACTGTCATCTGGCTCTTCAGCACAGACTGATTGGAGTTAGCGTGGTAATTATATTTTGGCTGACAAATGTGCTGACAAAGCACAGCTGCCCTTTGATCTCGCACTAAAGGCAGCATGGCCCCCAGCAGCATGCTTATGGTGGGGCTTTGTGCTGCGTGACTGATGAAAGCAGCGCAAACATCTCCAAATGCCCAGCATAGGCTACGGTTGTCCTGGCCGCTGGTCTCTGGGCAAGAGCCAGGCATGCACCCAGCATGACACTGGTGGTGAAAGTGGTGTTGCCACTACACTGTGTCCAAGCAAGGCTGCCTGTGCCCGCAAAGTCAGCCGGAAGCCTGGCCTTGGCTGCCGCCGTGTATGGTCCATTAAACCCTATTTCTCTGCTTTATCTTCCATCGCCTCAGTCCTGTCCTTCCTCTCCGCCTGACCAACTGCTTCCTGGCAAGGTCTTATTGCATGTTAGGGCTTTGGTGTTTGTCTCAGCTTCCTAGTTTGGATCTGGTGACTTAATCCTTTGCCACTTGACAACTCTTCCTTGGCCAGGCCTCCACAGCATTGTCATCTCCAGCTCTTCGTTGTCACCTTTTCATGGCCTCTCTGTTGTCTCTCCTCCTCCTTGGGAATCCCTGCTCAGCTTAGTCGTGTCCCCCATCTGGGTGCCCCCATCCAGTTACACAGCTTTTACTGCCACCCCCTCCTCATGTCTCAGACCTCTGCCTCCCTCCTTGCCACCATCTCTCCACACCTGCATTTTTCTCGGCTCCTCTGGCATCTCTTCCCAAACGAGTTACCAGCAACTCAAATCGCCCGTAGCCAGAGTGGACTTCTGCTCCCCTTTTCCTTCTCACGTTCCCCGCTCTCGTCCTTTCTCCCTGGCAGACATATAACAAATGGGGGAGGCAGAGACATCTTCGACCTTCTCTTCTGCTCTTCGTTATTTGCCTGGCCTTTATGTCTTACCACCTTGTCCCCATCCCCTGAGGTCTCTCTCCTGAGCTAGTGCTCGTGTCCTGTATGCCTGTTTCCCATTACTCATCCTGTACACAAGATGTTTTCTTCAGCTGACCTGCTAGAACATACCCTTCTCCCCATGCCAGTCTGTCTTGTGAGCCCTACAAAACCCAGCAAATTAAATCATCTGCATATCTGTTTCATATATTTATGAGTGAGATACTAATCCCTGCATAGTGAAAGGGTCATACGTACAAAAGGGGAAACAAGGACACCAGCATTAAAGGGAGAAGTCGGGGAAGGGGAGACAGAGCAAGGGCAGGACAGATGTCAAGGAGGCGAGTTTACAGTGTTGAAAAAAAATGCAGAAAACTGGAACAACAGCAGAGTATCACTGACAAGCCGCAATGATGCTCTTTCCTTTCTAGTTCTGCATTTAAGCTCTCACTATTTCCTGCTCCCTGCACCTATGTCTTCAGAGCAGAGACCAAGTCCTCCAACTGGCTCAAAAAAATGTATAAAGAACTTAAAAAACCAGCAGACACCCCTTTTCTCTGTGCCTTCTGTGATAACAGACACCTCTTCTTTCCTTTCACCCCAGTGGGAAAGCTGATGTCAGACTGATTCATTTGCAAAGGCAGCCCTCCCAGGCCTCCTCGCCAAATGCTCTGATCTTCTGCCCCTCTGCGAGCAGGAAAGCTCTTTCCGGCTTCCCCAGCACAGCTCACGTGCCGTGCAGGTCCCAGCGGGCGAAGGATTTGCATGTGATGCCATTACAGTGACCTCCCGAAACTCAGCTTCATTTCCCATCTGTTGTGTGCTACTACTTTCCCAGGACACAAAAGCAGGTGAAATGTCTGTGGGATGCCACAGAAACCTCTCAGGCTGCAGCCATGGTAAAATAACCCTCCTTAAAGCAATACAGAGAGATTCTTTTGTGTGCAAGAGCTCCTTTCAGATTGGGTTGGGGTTTTTTATTGCTGTTTAAAGGATTCTGCAATGAGTGACCCGGAGATTTGACAGTTGCGTCCCAGTCATATTTTAACACAATGCAGACAGCAGATGCTTCAAGAAGATTATATTTCTTCATGTACGTTGGGTCTCCAGGGAGATTACACATTCGGGGTCAAGGGCTTTAGGGGGCTGGCTCTATGGCCCCACAGGAGGATTTTTCTATTTCCAGCAAAAAATATCAGTGAAGCACAGGGCGTTCTGCCAAGCCTTCTATATGGAGTCAGCAGGAAATGCTGCTCCCAAGAGAGATTTTACCTACTGCTCTGTCAGGGATAGCTTTTATTATAATAATAGCAGCTGATCAAATAGCCCCCAGCGCTGCAACATCTTGCAGCTTGAGTATCGGGGCTGAGCCCGAGCAGAGGAGCAGCGCTTACTCATTGGACTGCAAAAAGGTTACTCATGTGGGGGAAAACTGTCTGCCTCTGTAAAGGCAGGCAGAAATGGGCACTTTGCAACAGTATCATGGTTTTGAAATGCAGATATCTTGGCCAAGGCAATCATCAGCTGGCCAGCACAGAAGATCTTGCAAGCGTGAGAACTATGTCCAAAGATGCCACAAAAGCCCTCATGGGGTCCCCACTGTGCACACTGACAAGCCAGAGATTATCTAAGTTTTAAAGAGGTTTTACAAAGAAGTTGCCTCCTCCTACCCCAATCCTGTATGACCGTTAATTTATCTGCTTTGGATATTGAACGATTAAGACTGAGCGAGCCCTGCTAGGATGGGAATTTCTAATTCCACAAGACTTAGGAATCCAAACCTTGATGCTAGCCCCTCTAAAATCCAGTCCTGAGAATATCAGTAACTATCAGTAAAATTCAAGTACAGCTACAGGCACTCTAGGGTGCCAGCACACAGCCGTGATGCTACAGTGCTCAGAAGCCACTGGAGCCCCCGCCAGCACCAGCCTGACCCAGTGCAGGCCGGTGGTGCTCTCTCAGGCTCCGGCTGGTGGTGAAGCTGGACTATCCCAGCAGGGAGTGCCTGTGCAGCCCAGCCGCTTGCAAGGCATAAGCATACACCAGCACAGACATGGGCCTTCCCACACCAGTTCCTGAAAAAAAGGGAAAAGGGAGCGTCCTTGGTCCAAACTAATTTCTCTGTTGTTCTGTGTCTCATGCAGTCACTCATAGCTCGCAGGCTCAGCGTAAAATGCTACTAAATCGCAAAGGGAATGTTTTCTGCTTGCTGGATGCTGAAATAAGTAACAGCACTGGATGAGAACCAACAGGAACATGGACCTCAGTTATTACTAAATCCTACCTCAGACAAAGCTGCTTCTAATTTCCATGAGTGTTTTCATGAGGAAGGAGCAAACATTAACCAAGGAAACTAGGATTTACCTCAAGTGCTCAAATCTGCATAAGAGAAAGGAGCTGTTTTTAGCAGGTCCCCTCCAAAGCCTGCAGAGCCATATGAGGCGTCAGTTTGGCTTCGCACTGCAGCTGGCCTTCAAACATGAACTGCCCCATCATGTTCCCCCACCCTCATACACCGAGTTTAATGGTGCCAGAAAGGATAAACGTCAGGGAGCGTTTGTGCGCTGGAACATAGAAACTATGGTTAGATAAAGCAGTGATCACAAGAGAGGCTGCGTATATACTAAAGAGCCCTTAAATAGATGTCACAAATAGCCCTGATTTCTCTCTTTACCCTGCAAACAGCTGCCATATGCTATAGTCCCCTTGTAGGAGAGTAAATTTAGCAATAAAAAAAGGATGGTTCAGGATGCCTGTCAGGATGTGCTTTCCTGGCACCTAGCCCACCCCCTTGCTAGGGATCAGCAGCACTGCAGTAGCCAGCCTCGACAGACCGGGTGGTCAGGACATCCCTGTGACATCTCCGACAGGAACAAGGAGTCTGCGGTAATTCTCTGAGCTCCCCCAGTCAGCAAACCAGACAGAAATGCCACGCTTGGCCATGACGTTTGGATCTAGATCTGACCTTTTTCAGGCTTGGGAGTAAATGAGTTTCTGAGGGGTATGCCTGGAGCACAGTTATTTAGAAGCAATATGATAACATATTTCATTTTACTCATCAGTCCTCCTGCCTTGGTGTATATGAACAATGTCTTGCTCTTCTTGGATTCCCTCAATATCCACAATTTTGTGGCTGAAGTGGTGGCAGCGATTTCCTTTTTTCTCCACGTTTTGAACAGGCAGAAGGAAGAACGGAGGCACTGGCAAGCAGGGGAAGTTAGCAGTGGGGAGGAGAGACTGAGGGAATTCATGCCCATCCCAACCTATTTTTTCCATTTCTTTTAAAATATGTAGTTTTGATGTTATGCGTTGACTTTGGTTGTTGACAGACTGCATGAAAAGAACCAATCTGTTACTCTAGGCATTTTTGGCAGATATGTAGGAAAGCTATCCAGTTAAGATCAGCAGCTAACCCACAACAAAGCTTAATCTCCAGCCAAAAGCTTAATCTAACAGAAACCAAACATCTGCCCTCCTCAGGCACTCTGGGATGGAGACAGAGGTCTTGGCTTCTGGGGTAGCTCCAGAATTGTTCTTCATCTTCTGACTCCTCCCAGACGGCAAAGCAGGGCATGTGCACTCACTCTGTGGTTTAGGTAAGAGACTGTGGCGTGGGGTGGCAGATGCCAGGCTCTCAGAATTACAGCTACAAAACCTCAGACGGAACCATACGTAGATCTAGTACAAATAACAGTATCCCTCCCTTGCCCTGTAAAACCTTCTGCTATTTCTGGCCTTACCCAGCGTCTCTTTTCATACACAGCAGATTGAGACCATTATCCCTGGAATAAGAGTGTGCACGCTGCTTTTTTCACTGTATCTTATTCCTGACCTCTGCTGCTTTTTTACTATTCGAGTCCTGGTTTATAATAGGAAATTGAAAGCCCAAAGATTTTCTTCACATCTGACATTCATTCATCCTCCTGGCTTCTTTTTTCCCCTGTCAGATTAAAGGCAGAGAGAAAGAAACAGCCAAAACTGTGTGTTTATGGTCCATATTTCTAATACCAAAATCCTGATTCTGTTCTTAGTCTTGCTTTGTGTAACTTTATTCATTTCACTGACCTTATTCTGGATCTTCACCAATGTAAGAAGGAAGTTGGGTGATATATTTAAAAAATATTTGTTTTAAACACAACATTGAGAGTTAAGACAAACAAGTCTCATGCTCATCTGCCCATTTCCCAGCCCTGATGACTTGTCTACATTCCTGATCTTATCATTCAAGCCCAGATATTTGAAAAGTGACCACAGATTTAGAGTGACTCAAGTTTTACCAGTTTGGGACATCTCTATCCTGATTTTCTTCAGATGGTTCCAGTTAAAAGTATGGCAGCTGTGCACCCCTGGGGCTGAAAGTATTTCAAGCTGGAAGCACTAAAACCAAGCCAGCTCAAATCAGAGGCTTTTAAAAATCATTTGGCCTTTGCATGTGAGTTGGTGAGTCCCTGCTGAGAGGTGATGGAAACACACAGCTCCCAGTGGAAGCTGAATGAGAGCCAGTTGAATTAAACCTTTGGTACCATAAGGCTGTTGAGTCACACAGCCCAGGATACACCTGTCCCCGCTGATGCCATGACAGCACAGCTATCATGAAAGTCAGTGACGAATGCAGGATGGCTCCATCTTCTGTCAGCTCAGAGGCACCTCTTCGTATGGTGCACTTTACTCTGCAAGGCTGGGAGTGTTCTCATTTCATGCCCTTTCCATCCTGGGTGTGAAAACTCCTGAGGTTTGGGAAAATATGCCTTCAATGACTGGAATGTATTGGATTGGACTGTGATGCTTCCTGCAGATGTATAAGCCTATATCCTAAAGACCACTGAAACAAAAGTTCAGTTATCAGACAATTAATAGGACCCCGGTTCAGCAAAACAGCTAATCATGCATTCAGCTTCTTGCTGTACAAATGTCCTATTTTACTTCAATTAAGTATAGGCTTAATTTGCTGCATAGTTCATTTAATATAATATGCTGTAGTGATTTAAAAAACAGCTATGACTCTGTAAAATCAATTTGTCATGGGTAGTCAACGTAGGCTGAGGATAATATGATCATTGCTATGGCATCATGCCCCAACAGTGAATGGCAAACATGCTTGCCTGGATACTCTCTACAGTAATTGAGTTTGCGGTAGTGGAGTCCTGGGGTAGTATTTGAATATATTATTGCTGTGTGCTCATCCCAGTAAAATGGATAAGAAGCACCATGCTTCAAGGTAAAAAATAATCACCACAGAATTAATTTGATGTCTTCTTTCCTCTGTGGGTAAATTCTTCTATAATTATCCACTAAGAGATCTCTTGTGTCTGTTCGCCAACACTGCTAAGACACCGGACACTGGGTCTCTGGTTTGATCTTGTTTGAGACTGCCGAGTTCCTTGTAGGTGGTGCGTGAGAGTGAGTAACATTCAGTTGCAGGGCATGAAGATGTCTCATTCTTTCAGGGCCAGGCAGAAAACTGCTTTCTCTGCCCAGGTTTGGTGGTTTCTTCTCTCTTCCATGCCACTCAGCCACCTTTGGAAACAGTTCAGCAACATCTTCTGGGTAGGATGGTGAGGACATCTGGAGCAGTTTCCTTTGTAGTCCCAGCCATAGGGAACTCATTCATAGCTTTAAAAAGAAGTAAAATGAAAAGCATGCAAGAGCCAAAGGCCCCAGACTGAAACGATTCATGGAATGAAATGTTCCAGGCTTTGTTTGCTTGCTGGTTTGTGTGTTTGTTGTTTGAAATAAGAGCTATTGGGCTCAGTTCAGCTGCTGGGTTGTCAGAACGCTTAATGTGTAACATCATAAAGTGAAAACTTCTTTTCCAAAAACCAAGGCACTTTCACTGCCATTACTGATTTGGAACATGCTCCTCAGGTGGTGAGCTGATCAAAAATAGTCACATCAGGGGTTTTTTTTGACCTTGTACATGAATGAGTCTGTCTTTTTTTCAGGGGCACCCCCATTTCTGGCAACTGCACTGAGATGAGTATCTGGGATCTACCCTTCTCTGCTGGTGTTGTCCAAGCAAAAAAGCTCATCTCTCAGTAAAGTCCACCGGCTCCTGTTGTCTCTTTCCTCCACTGAAGAACTCTGCAGATGGAGCGAGGGCTGTACCTGAAAGCAACAGATGTCCTACCATAACTGCTAAACCCAGGCACCATCAGTACTAATTTCATGGTGTTTGACTCTGTGTGTGATGACAAGGGGTACACAGTGCACTTTCTCTACTGGTTGCTGCGAGGTGCTTTGATTTTTCTAGTGTAATTGTGGCTTCTCAATAGAGGCTGGCTGCTGTGAAGGATCACAGGGTGACATGCTGGATGTGCACATCCCCAGAGAACTGGGCTGATCAAAGGGGAACCACTGAACTACTGAGTTTGCTTCCATAGCTGGTCACAGTGAAACAGATCTGCTTCATAGGACAAAAGTCTAAATACAGCTCAAGTTTCTGAGTAATAGGGTATGTTGCAGATTTTCCATGGTTTGGCAAGAAAAAGCTGCAGTGGGGACCTAAGGATTACCTCAGTCAGATATTATCTGCTTTGTGCAATGCTCCCAAAGGCCTCCTGCTGTGATGTTTGTCATTTCTTGGTCTACCTCAGCATCCCAGGGAAAACTGCAGGAAATTTTGTGGTGAGAGTGGCAAGGCCTGGTGATTGCAGACACCACTACTGGGACAACCCCAGCACCTCAGTAAACAGAAACTCAAGACAAGGCAGTAAAAAACGGGTGCTGGTAGCGTGCAGGCAAAAGGCAGGAGGAGGTCAGGTTTGGTTTTTTGTAGGGTAAATTGGGTTTAGCATGTACGGGTAAAGATCTGCTCTGGTTACAACAACTCCACATTGATTAATTTGCTGCCACTCTGCCAGTTCATGGCCTTCTCATCTAACAGAACCTTAACAGGGAAATATAAAAAGCCCAAAGGCTTGAATGACTTCTGCTGTCCCTTTAACCAGAAAAAGCTAAATGAAGTAGGAAGCTGATCTTGGAGGGCAATCTGCTTAGATGAGTACAGGCTAAAAGTGGAATAATCCCTGAGGTCTCTCATTTTGTTTGCTGTAATTTGGGCAGAAAGCAAATGCAGCTGAATTTTTCAAAGCTGTAATGTGCAGGTGGGTCTGTCCTTCTGCCTGCAATAGCAGCGAAGGTGGCTAGTCTGCTTTTCTGTAAAAAGGGTAGGAGGTACAGATGCTCTCTTTCAAAAACTCTACATTGCTGCTGAATATTTCTGAAATGGTTTTGGGGGTGATGGATAATTCTGAATCCACCATTGCTGTGTGAAGAGGTAGAAAACAGAGAAATGCCTTCTGCCTGTGCTGAGAGAAAAGCTGCTTCTTCCTGGGTGTAAATGTGTGTGGTCAGACAGGTCCTCACTAATACCTGAGGAGGATTCATTATAATTGGTTTTAATCCTTCCTGAGCAGGAGGAAAAAGGTTAATTGCCTGGGGAGAAGCATTTGTCTGGTCCACAGACTGTTCAGAGGACTGGGGGAGGGAGAGAATCGCTCAGAATGAGAAGATGGGCTAATTTTTCACAGGTCTGTTGTTCTTCATCTGTTTATTATAGCCAACGATAACAGTGAGGTTGTGCTGAGCAGCTTGTAGAAACAACAGAAAGATGGTTTCCTTTCCCTCTACCTCATCTCTGGAGCAGATGCAGCTGGGAAAGTCTCAAGTGAAGGAGCTTTGCTAAAGCTGTGCTGATATGGACGGCATGGAAAATAAAGCATTTTTAAGCAGGATACAGGCCTCCTTGTGAGATCCTTTAAATTCTGTTTTTTGAGATGCAGGAACCTCAAAGGGTTGGAAGTAAATCTCCATCTCCTTTGGGAAGACAACAACGGAGAGAATACTTCACTGGAGGTTCCTTTGTGTAGTTATTGAGCAACCTCTTGGGACCTTAATCCCAGGAAAGCATGGGCTGGTCTATAATCGCTTTCCAGTCTCAGGAGCACATGGGTGTCTTTTTTGTAAAGAATGTGGTAGGCGTCAAGTAGATAACCTCAAGGAATAAGAGTATATTAGACTAATTAGATGCTAGCCAGCAAGCATAAGGTGGGGAATTGCTCTGAATATCTGGATTACCCTTGTGAGTCAGAGTTGTTGCTGTGTTCTCATACAGTGAACTCTTTTGAGGAGATGCTTTCCTTTCACAGGGGTAGAGGAACACTGCTAATTTTAAGGCAAGGATTGATAGTTGGAAAACCGTAATAAACTTGAGGACTGTAGTCAGTATCAGTGAGCTGATGCTGTGTTAGTAATTAAATGAATGATCTGAAATGTTCCAGAGTGCAAAACTATTATCTGAAGATGCTCACAAAAGGCTGTCTTGGGTTAGAGGAAGAAACTTTTCTGTGGATTCTTTTCCAGAAAGGAAAAATATTGCCATTATCTTTTCAATTCTGGAACCTTGCAGAATTACTTAACTGCTGAGTATTTATTTGGATAAGAACTGATAAGTATTTCAGCCTGTGCGCTTCAAATCAGACTCTGTCCCTTTTGGCGTGCTCCTTAGCAAGCCAATCACCATTCCCCTTTTTATTGTAATTGGTGTGTTTGATGTTAGAGCACTCTGCTTCTATGAGACTTCGTTTGTTGTTGCTGTTATGCTTCGCCTTTCTATAACAGTCTTGCTCCAGTGTTACCAGTTTAAAGGACCTGCTTAAATTAACGTGGTGAGGCTCAGTTCTTATAAAGTAATCATCTCTTAGCTTTATTAATCCCTTCTTATTATGCGTTCCAGGGGCAGCTAAAGGTTTAGACTAGAGCAGCGCTCTGCTGTGTCATGCCCAACACATGTCTGTTGGGCCAGCACTGCTTACTCTGTTTACAGTCTAAATAGGTAAAACCAAAACTGAGAAGGAAAACAAGACACCCTATCATTAAGGGACTTAACCTAGGTCACAGAGCAGAGCTGTTTGCAGTGTGCCCTGATTCCCTAGTGACTATTGTCCTAGTCAAACATATGGAAGCTGTGGAGCTGCCTGCCATCTTGCTGCTTGAGAACATTGATGGTGACTAGGCATATGTGAACATTTCTCTGATTATCCTCTGGATATATAATATTAACTTTCTCGAGTTACATGGAGAAGATGATGCGCTATTATTTGCCAGTAGGTTTAAAAGTGTATCTGTGTATCTGAGAAGTAGAGAGTGGAACAGTCATGACTACACTGAGAAATGAGATGCAAAGAACTTGCAGGAGAGGCACCAGGGTATATTGGTATTGCTCACAAATCTTCTCAACCACCTGGATGCTGAGATTTGCTTGCCTCGCTCAACATCCCAAAACAGTTCTCTGATTTAATACAGGTATTCTGTTTTTGCAGAAGATGGGAAGGAAACCTGTCGGCCTGGAGGTGAAGGGGAAGCCCTGCTGCATTTGTGGGGTGGAAAAAAGTTATCAAGGCAATTTTACTTTTTGCTGCACCTCTGGTGGGAAGGCAGGGCTCCTGCTACTACTGTACCAAGCAGGAAATAGTAGTCCATAACAGTTACACCATGGTCGTGCCCTCCTGTTTCCACTGAAACTAAACCGCAGCAACAGACATCCTTTCACCTTCCCTTAGACAGCTTTTCTCAATTGCGACTTACGTTTTTCAAGTCAACTTTTAAAGGCCAGCTACACTAGGAGGAGCTCTTTCTCCATTTCACCTCTTCTCTCCCTGTTCAGCTAGCTATTCACTAAAGCTCTGAGTTGCTTTTGTATGGGCTGCTTACTCCCTGTCCAGCTTCTTAAATCCTCTGGACTTCTTTGGGCATGTAAGCTCCCTCCAGGGAATGAATGAAACACTAATTCCACTGACCCTTTTTGATACTACGGTTGTTGGGCATTTCATGATAGTCAGCTTCTTGCTATGTTTCTGCTGTTCGCTATTTTGGAAAAGTGGCTGAAGCGTTCTGTATTTCGCAGCTTCACTGGAGCATTTCTTTTTCAGTACAGACAAAACCCCAGCCATGCAGTTCCCAATGCCCAGGCCTTCAGTAAACATCCCAGGTAATGTTGGTCCATTTTTTTCTTCAGTTAGGTTAATTTCTAGAACTGTAAAGATGATGCAGATGACATACATACAATACTAACTCCAGTACTTTGTAGTATAAGCCGGAGTGAGTTGGAAAACTCACCCTACAGACATTAGTAAGGTCATGTCAGTCATGTTTGATGACTGATTCTCCCTGTTACATTCACATTGCAGGGTAATTAATAGCTCCTTCAGTCAGAAGGCATTGCTCCCAGAGCTGGCAGCAGACCAGACATTTGTAAGCCCTGAATTTGAAGACAAGAATCAGCATTCCAATATTCTTTATTAACAAATGAACGTCTGCATAGCACTCTTCATGCTGAAGACTTTCATGTTTTGTAGGTGCTTTATTTATAGAGGACGGTAGGAATTTCTAGGGTAAAGCATAGAAGCACTGTGAAAGGCAACCTCACATTCACGGGCGGGAATAAACACTGAACGCCCCCTCGGCCTCTCCTTCCCCCCAAAGCTGCTTCTCTTCTGATGGAGCGGGTGCGGGAGGGGCGCTACCCCGGGCGGAGCGGAGGCAGGGCCCTCGCTAGGCCGCAGCCGCCGCC
>WAAD01037430.1:1143-11346 GCA_013389945.1 Fregata magnificens
TAGGAAACACTTCTTTTGTGAAATATCTTTGTCTGTCTCACCTATTGAACTTAAGCTTTTTATTGGAAGGAACAATCTCCCATGACCAATGCATGATAGCTAGTTACTAAGCTAACTCTCAGCTACAGCCCCTGGCTGCACGTCTACTACAGATAACAAAAAATACATTGCCCAAGACCAGTACTCATGTCACTATTGATGCAAAACATGTTTTTATTATTTCAGAATCTCCAAGTATTCAATGCAAATGTTTTTAACTATGTCCTATACCATTTATCCTTGATTAAACCTCTTCTAGATAGTTAATCATTAATGATTTCTTTACAGTTGCTGTGCAAACAGTTCATTCATGCCTACAACATATCAAATTTCACAGACGTGTTCTTTAATTGGGTTCATTTATTTCTAATCTACTTAAGCCCTCACTACTGTAATGCTTGACTAAATATACATTAAACTCACTTATTTAAACTGCTAAATAAATTTGAGATGTATTCTATGAATAAAAATACTTGATTGAATACATGTAATACCATTGTTATTGTGTACCTAACTGAGCAGAAATTATTGGAAATAGCACACTAGATAGCTATATGATATGCTTGGACAAAAGGATTTGACAGGATGCTGATGATTTTTTGGCAGAGATTATAAATTAACAGGTTTCTAAATCCTAAGGATTCCTATAGCACACTAAAGTACGTGATAAGGAGAACCAAAAGGAGCTCCTCATGATTTTCATGAAGGATGTTGGGTGTTTTCATTTTAAAACCCAAACACTTTTTTTAAAAATAAGAGCCTCATACCAGTTCTGTCCCCTCGTGGCAAGGAAAAGGGCTAAAACAGCCAAGTTACTTTCAAGATTTGACTATTCTATGTTTTGTAAGTAACAGTAGCGGAAAGTTGGCACAAAATTGGACAAAAGTCCTGTTTCTGGGCGTTTAGAAGCCACAAAAGACAATTATGTAGTTATGGACTCCGAGTTATTAGGGACATATACAACACTCTCCTCTATGGGGTTTAAGTATAGTCTTTAAAACCTAGTTTCAGATTTTTCTTTCTAAAACTAGTAGCCTTAAACTCCATTTTGGTGAATAATCCTCTAATTTATATGTTTCACCACTTACACTGAGAAGTTTCACAAAAGAAAGATGCATCACATTGCAGAGAGGCCACTGATAATGCAGACTGCCCTGGGTGTAAGAAAATGCACATCATTGCACAATTATGCAGTAAATGAGGATTACAAAGGTGGGGATTATACCTCATACCATACACAAACCCCTCAGGCACTGACACCTCAAATATTGTATACTCCGACCATCCCATCTGAAAACCCGAAAAAGCTCAGAGGGGGACAGCAAGGATGGTGGGCTTGGAACAGCCTATCTATGAGGAACAATTAGGGAGACTCCTCAGGCTGAAAAAGAGATCACTGGGAGAACAAAATAAGATCTGTAAATTATGAGTGACACAGAGAAAATGAGTAGGTAGCAGTTTTTCACTTTTTCTTCTAATGCAAGAAGTATGGGCTATGAAAGGAATGAAAAGGCAGCACTTTCACAACAAAAGGAGGCCTTTCTTACCACATTTACTTAAGCTTGGCAAAAGCTCACATGGTTTCAAAAAGTAAACAGATAAATTTGTGGAGGAAGAAACCCCAGAAAACATTGACAACTAATGCACTCAAAGGTCTCACCTCTTTCTAGGAAGCAATTTGAACTTCTTGAAGACTGGGAGAAAGTGCTGGGGAAGCATTACTGCATGCTTGTCCTATTTTTAAACTCTTTCCAAAGTATTTGCCACGGTCACTATCAGTATGTGCCTGATCCTCTATAGCTGTTCTTATGTTACACTCTATACCACAGTAGTTAAGCAATTTCATACTTCAGTTCCTTTGAAACTGTGCAGTGAAGAGTGGTCCTGGCAATTTGCTGTTATTACTTTTAATAATTTACTGTAAAAGTTAATTTATCGATATTTCAGATTTGATCAACTCCTCTGTGTTCCCCATAATTAAAGTTTTTGTTATGACAATCTTCCAAAGATCCTAAGATGAACACTTAAAACAATTAGTTAGCTTTTCTGTGATGACTTTCTGGATAAGCTTCTGTGATCTGGGAATAGTTTATCTGAGAAAAACAATGTGCTTGAAAAATGGTTTACTGTCATTCTGTTTGTTCCTCCTTGGGAAATTTCCTATCTGCATGCCTCATAACATACTTGCCCATCATTCCAGCCTGCTTTTTCTGATCAGCTGTGCCCCACAGTGAAGACGCATGTAGAGTCCAAAAGGATTCATGAACTCCATCTGGTGAGGAGGTCCCATTTATGGTAGATCACTTTCTCTTTCATCAGGTTAGTCCTTTCTTGTCATAAGACTTTCACCTTCCTCGGAAGAAGCAAGATTTCTCTATAATGAAAGTCTTTCCAATTCATTTGCTCAGAGTTCCTCAGCTTTGGCCAAGGGGCAGCACTTTGCCCCTGAGGGCCACTGTGTGCCATTATCTGCCCACAAAGCAAGGAACCATGATATGATACTTAAATGCTTTTCAACGGAACCTTGTTTTGCTTATATTTTAGAGGAGGTAAGGGAAGGAAGGCAGGCAAGGACTTGCATGTGGTTTTTGGCATTTGGGGAGAGTTTTTGCTTTTTGGGTTTTTTACAAATTAATATGACTGTTCTCTCATTTCATTATTTGTACCTGAGTTAGACTGCCTTTTATCTCCTTCCCACCCACAGCCAAACCTCTACTGCAGCCAAATCCCACTCACATTACTTGCCACTTGGATCTAAGGCTCTGTTCGTATCGGACTCAGGCTTGGTCATCCAGCTTTGATACACATACAATGTATAAAGTGTTTATGTTGATAAAACAGGAGACAAATAACAAGAAAAGCCAGTATCATGAGGCTATAAGATAACACATAATACTCCATTTTATTTGGTACTTTCCTGGTAATCACTGATTCCATCTTCTCAAAGTATACATTATACACAGTTATATTTGTTAAGTGTGTCTATTAAATGTTAAAATTGATACAAGATAGCCTGCTTGACTACCTAGACCCTCTGGGCCACAAGATAAGTTAAACCACCATACATTGCACGACTACTGCTGACCCCACGCCTTCTATCAAATTCAGAAAAGAGACTTTTTAAATGGTAGTTAATGCTTTTTGGCAATACACCTAACAACAACCCATCATTAACATACACAGTTCCAGAAATGCATGCCCATGTTAAAACCCAGCTTAGGAAACTGAAGAATAAGTCTCCAGTGGGTTGAATGGTTATAAGTAGTGAAATACTTACTAGGCATATCTAAAATTTCTCAACAAATAAATAAAAATCATTTAATAAAACACAACAACATCTAGCTACAATCTTCTTTAGAAATTAAAATCTATCATCTGACTATTACCTTTGCCCTCTTGGTCCTTGCTTTGACAAGGACAGGCAGGGGCCTTAGCTGGCTTTAGCCACTCTGTTGTCACTGCTTCACATGCACATTTATCAAGGGTTTCTGGATGCCTAGAAGTGTCTCTGACCAGGCTGCTGTATGTTCCTATAAAAATGTCCACAACGTACATGCAGATGAACTCCACTGCCAACCTACAACTGTCCTTGGACCAAAACTACAGCTAATCTGCAGCTGAAGTAACTGAACATTTAATCCGGTTTGTGCAACAAGTCTAGTATATCATAATGTGTGAGATTTACTGTGCTTGTGGTGACCACTACTGTAGCACATAGACAGCAACTCCAGAGTATCACACCTGTGCAAATGGTGCTGTGCACCTTCTCTCCTATTGCCCCATATCATCATGGAAGCCCTAATTGCATATTCCCATGTTAAGTTACACAGTTGTAGTCACACAGAGATGCAGTTTTCTTTGGGCTGAAGCCACACTCCCACCCCCATTGCTGATTTTCACGGACTAGAAAGCACTAGGGAGGCTGATCATCTTTCAGAAGACAACGCTTTTTCTTTAACTCTCCTAGTAGCAGGTTAGGATCAACAGAATTATTTTTGGGAACGCTGTTCAGCAGTTTGGCTGCAAATGGGAGGATGCTATCAAGCTATTTATCCCCAAAGCCAGCCTTTATTTGAGCAAATACTCTACTGGGATATGCCTCGTGAAGCAGTCATTAAAGATTATTATTTTGTTCTGTGTACAAAACAGTCTTTGGAAACAGCAAGACAAAAATAGCATGCAATGCCTTTGGGTGGATTTCAGTTAACCGGGGCCTAAGTCAGAGGGAGAGAGTTTTCTATAGCAACAGCCCGGGCTACCAGCTGCCAAACATAGTACAGAGATGATCGAAGCCACAGGCTACTTGGGAACGGGCTGCCTTCAGGGCAGACAACGCATGTTCAGTTCCTAACCGATAGCACAGATGTAAGAATGTTGAATATTGGATGGGTTTAAAGATCTTCACTCTAGGTTATGTCAAAATATCCACACAATGCTAGGGATATAGCCAAACTTTAGTTAGCCAGGCATTTGAGTTTCCATAGTTGCACTAAAACTTCAGCAGATAATAGCTGTTATTTTCAACATTGCTGCCCCCAAGATTTATATACAGTGGGTTGTAGCTGAAAAACTACGGCTGTTCTTTATTAGGTCCCAATTCAACACAGTAACAAATGTGTCCTTCAAGCCATCTCTGTTTGGCAAAGCCAAGGAATATTCTTATTTCTAAGCGTGTGCCTAAGGGGGTTTTTTTTATTTCAAAACTGAATTCACTAGGATACAATCATGTACTGAAATTTATGTCTAGGCACTTTTAGACCCTCCCATGTGCTCAAGTGCTTTAGTAAATCAGGACTTCTGCTATTTAATTGCATTAAGTGAATGATAACAAAAAACAACAACAGGAATAAATTGTCTAACTGTGTTAAAGATCATGTGATTGACTCCAGACTTCAGCCATCCCAAGCCTTCAGAAGGGTCAGACACTATACCCTTGTTCACACAGAGCGATGCCTGCCTCCATAAATAGTGTCATCAAAGTGAAAGGGGCTGCCTCTGAAGTAACCTACTGAGTACGAACATGTGTGCTGGAGCCTGGCCCATGCTGTAAAGTACAAAAGAGAGGTGAGGGAAGGAGAATTAGATTTTAAACAGATACTTGCCACTGTTGAATGGACAAAGGAGATTTATTTGTTAACACTTAATTTAGGCCATGTCGAAATGCCACGTTTGTGTGTGTACGAATAAAAACTAGCAAGAACACCATAATGTGGAGGGAAGAGCTTACTTCAGAAGCAGTTTAGTAACATCACACCTGTTGTATCTCATGATAATTACAGTGAAACAACATGGGAATCACAGCAGTGCTGAGATGCAGCACAGAGCAATGAGAGCAAACATGCAACAAATTAAAGAAACAGAAGCAGAGCTAGTAAAATTGTAAACCTGCTGAAGTAACACACTGCTGCTGTTATGAAAGCAGGAGCCAGTTCAGCACCCAGTTTTGTGCAGAGTATTGAGAGGACGGTAGCGTGGAGGGGAATCCTTTGGTAGCAGTTCAACTGCTTGGCCGCCTCTTCTGCACAGCCACTAACACAATCCGTAGATGAGATATCAATGTCGTGTGGTAAAACCAGCAGACACTCTTCCAACTGCCTCGCTTGTCTTCAGCTCTCTGAGCTATCACAGAGCAGTCCACATAACCCTAAACTCCATGGCCTATGGTCTCTCCACCTGTGCCATGTAGGAGGACCGCTGGGGCTGATACCCAAACGGAATGAAGCACCCAGCTGCTGTAGTGGTGTTCACAAGCCTCATTTATGCCATTCAAAGTGCTGAAGGGCAGAGTAAGGATAAAGTGTGAACAACCACTATAGCAGGAACAGCTGTGCTACAGTGTACAGTCCAATGCTTCCATGTAAAATGAAATCTGTGGCAGTTTACCTTAAACCATAAACTGTGGCATTTTAGGAGTAAGAGTCCCTGCGGCGGGCCCTGTACCTTTCATCAGTGGAGTGAGGCAGACAGCTGGAGATAGTAATTGCTTCAGCCATTGCCGGTGCTGAATGTGTCTCGACTCCAGACAATCATTTTACAAGATCTGTAACTCAGTGTTTGGGAGGAGGGAGTTTCCAAAGGCCTGGAACAGCCGGCACACCGAATGGGAAAAGGATGAAGTGGAAAGCATTTGAAGTCACTTTTCTTTCTTGGAATAGAGACACTTATTTGCAATCCTGAATTTCATGCCGTGTGAGACTATCAATATGCATGCATTTAAACTAATGACTGTTTTTATTCTTTTCTATGGATCTGAGCTGCAGTCCTTTAATCCTTACTCTAGCAAATAAAACTTTCTTCATATGAGCAGTGACTGTAGACTCTGGCTCACAGTTTTAGTGCCTTGGCCATTACGGTCACCTGGTTTAAATACAAGCATAGAAATTTGGAGTGAATTAAACAAATGGTAGCTAAGAAAGCCCCTACATGAACAAAGAAGAACTGCAGAAACGTATTGTGGACACCTGGAAAAGCCTGTCTCCTATTTGCAAGAAATATATAAACAATGTTCCAGGGAGGCAAGTCTGTAATAAAAACTAATGGTGAACAAACAGAATACTGCACTGAGTAGTTCAAGAGGAATCCTTTTATATTTCTTTCTTTGAGGTATATGCTTCCCTAGCATTTTGATTTATTAAAACAATTGTTTTATATATTTACATTGCTAATCAAATCATGTGAATGACGGTAGGCTTTCCAGTCTTAGAAAACTACATTGTAGATTCAACATATTAAGTGGGACCCAATTCTGTGCATAATTATGCAATTGGCAAAATTCCCATTAATACAGAGAAATGTAAAGGAAAAGCAGCAGGTCAAATTTGATTCTGCCATTTACAACTATCTAAGAAAAAATACATTATCCAGTTAAAGTCACTAAGCCTTATCTCGAGTATTAAAGTTAGATGGCTAAGCTTACTCATACAACGAGTTCCACTAATGATATGAGTAAGGGTATGCACGATTTCTCCTGCAAGTAATAACTTTCCCAGCATATTCACTATCCTACACACTCCATCACACACTTGAGAGATACAAGAGAACATGTATCTACCTTTGACTGAGAAGAGGACTCTGTGGCAGTTCCAAATAGGTCAATTTGAGAGAAACATTTAAGAAAGGTGGGCCTGTAGGTATGGAAATATAGTTTGTGGATTCTCCCATTGACTAGGAAGAGAAGGAGGTGAGACCTGATGGTGCAGAGACAGGCTAAAAAGAGGATGTTTATGAAAAGCTATGGAAATATTTCATTGTTACTGTCCAAAAATGTGGACAGAGCTTTGTTTGCACATGAAACAAATTCTCCTAAAGCCCGCTTAATATGCATGGGAAGAATGTTTTCGAAGTCCAAGCCATCACACAGAATGATATCACATTGCTTATAAAATCACTTTAAATCTGGTAGTACACAAAGCTATAAATAGTCATAACAATCTAAAGATGAAGTGTGTAGATACAATTAACGGTTAATTTATTCTAAATTGCATTTACCACATCGTTAAGTAAAACATTCGTCAATATGGCAGTTATTTGTGAAATAATCTTTCAAACAAATTGCGTTCAATTTGTGCTTCTAATCAGCCAGTTACATAATGCAATGTGAAGAGGTCAACTGGAACTGTATTATATATGTACTATATCATCAGAACAGAGATTAGTCACAATTAGGTACCTAATCCATGTTATCTGTATATGTTACCGCTATCGCTATTCTTTTACATGGTAAAGGACAATCAAATGTATATAGGAAAGCTTCCTTAGCTTTCTCAGGGGGCAAATTATTATAATATTTGCTCGTGCTCAAAAAGTCAAAGGATTTGCACTTTGCGTTATCCATTTGTTTAAAGGGAGGTTGTTTGCAATCTAAATATAAATTTAACTTCAGCAGTTGCATTCTCTATTAATTGACTCATACTTGAGTCCCTTTATGTGATAAACATGCACAGCTAACAATCAATGGTATGGCAACTGTGTGTGCAGAACAAATAAGAAAAGAAACACATATTCTGTGTCTGTACTTACATATGCCAAGCGGAATACAAAGAAGAACAAATGTGTGCTTTAAAGCTGAAGTCCTTAAAGGTAATTTATATTTATTTCTGGCACACTACTACTACACAAAAAATAGCCTTTCCTCTTGTTGCTAAAATGCCCTTGCCACCGTACCTATTTAGTTCAGCATATATACTTATTACAAACATTTGTTCTCAATCCTAGAATTCACTTTCTCAAAGCTTGGGATTTATGGAAGATGGAAATTACCTCTTCTTTATTTTCTTAACTGGGGGGTGGGGTGGGGGTCCCTTCTGCATAAGCCCTTTGTCATTGTTTCCGGTTTCATCATCTGCATCGCCCAGGGGAGTCGGGAAGCTGTAAGGTAAGAGATTCTCGCTCTTCCTGCTCAGCCTGCACTGAAGCTGGTCCTCCAGACCAGTTTGGCACTTACGCCACTCGATACCCGCTCCTTTCCAAAATATCAGAGCACTCAGGATCCTGTCAACAGTGAGAAAAAACTCCTTATCCCACGAGCAAACCAAAGAAACTCCTGGGGCTTTTCCTGAGTGAAGAAGTACTGTGCGAAGGGACCAGGGACCCAGCAGGTCAAAAACTTGCACCATATCTTCCAAAGCTTATGATCCCTCTTGCAATTTTCACCCCAATTCAGTGAAAAAGACCGACATTTCCTATTTTCATAGGAATCTTTGGGAGAGGTATCCCACCTTTCAGGCTCTGCCCTGCAATCCCAAACGCGGCTGTTTGTTATTTCAAAACACAAACCCCCCAGTTTGCACCTCTTTTGCTTTCTCCTCGGCTTCCATACACAAGAGTGGATAAGCAAAGGTTTGGCTTTCTCTTCCATAAGCACGTTTTTTTCCCAGCTGAGTTTATAACACCAGGAGGCTGCAGTGGGCAAACCTGTGCCTCTGCCAGGAACTGCATCTGCCCAAGTGGCCCTGCCGCGCCCCCGATGCCGGGTGGGTGAAGTCTGGGAGGAACCCGCAGCGCGCACACACACACGTACATCTCAGCTGTTCCTGGTTTACTGGAATAATTGACTGGAAAGTCATCCTTAAGGAACTGCAGTAACTATAGGATTTATACCGGAATAAAATCTATTAAACATTTGCAAATTTTGAGCGCTACGGGACCTGTACTCGGTCCTCCTGAAGTGGAGCCTACCTCACACCAGAGGAAAACGTCAAGTCCCCGTCACCTCTCATTCTCCCCTGTATTTTCACCACCTACCTTGCTCATTTGAGTCATAGCGTGTTGACTCTGAATAGCTCATTAAGACGATTAAGCCGACTCTAGGTACGAGAAGTTCAGCATCCCCGCTCCCGGCTCTCCCACCATGAACCTTCCCCCAACAGCTCCCCTCCACCTCAGGTTACGCATTTCAGAGGCTGTCTACATCTCACTTTTTTAAAAGCCAGCCCTTTCTCTGCTTACACCCCCCCGGCACACGGCAGGGCCTGTTCTTGTCATTTATTTTTCCGAACAGCAAGGCTAGCCGTAGGATGGTGATGATGATGATGATGATGATAATAATAATAATAATAATAATAATAATAATAATAATGCAGTGGAAGTACGCCCGTCCCCTGGACCCAGGGCAGCGATTTCAGCAGCAGCAGCCCTGCCACAGAAGGAAACAGGACGCGATCTCTTCTTCTGCAGCGCCCTAATGAAGAGCCAGGCAGGCTCGAAGAGACCTCAAGGACCTGAGCATACCACAACTAGATTTTAATGCAGCCGTGGTGCCTGCATGGCAGCCGCTGGCAGCACATGACAGTTGCCGCAGCCAATGATGGACCTCCCGGCATGTACCACCCGCATTTTAGCTAGCCTGGCTCCCTCTCTGCCCTCTCGCCGTCCTCCGCACTCGAGGCAATTAAGCAAAGAGCGCAAGGCGAGCCTTACACCGAGGCGTGACGAAGCCGCGCCGCGGTGTGACCTCATTCTCCAAGAGAAATCTTGAAAGAACAACGATAGTCCTCCTACATGCCAGCCTGGCTGAAAACAGCTTTATAGATAACCTCGTTCTTAAAACCTATAGACGCGCCCTGCAGCGCCGTTTGGGGGGGCGGTGAGCGCTGGGGCTCCCCGAGCCCAGCTCCCAGGCGGCGGGGAAATCCTGCCGGGGCGCGGAGCCGCGCTGAGCCGCGG
>WAAD01037430.1:34191-62353 GCA_013389945.1 Fregata magnificens
CGCCCCCACCCCGTCCCCACAGCGCCGCGCGCCGCCGCCGCCCCGGAGAGAGGGACGCGGGCGGACAGACGTCGCGCTGCATTGACTCAACGCTGTCCTGCCGTCCCAATTAGCGTCCCCTCACCTGCAGCGCGGCCCCGGGGGGCCTAATGAGGCGGCGAGAGGGGCCCACACGAGGCGGGCCGCCGGGGCTCGGCACCCCCTCCCCCCGTTCATCTGCCCGGGGTCCGACCTGCGCTCCTCGCCCCTAAACGAGAGGGGGTCTGAGCTTTGTGAGGGGCGATGGGGAGGAAACGTCCCTTTTATCGTTACTCGCTTCGGCTTGCTAGGTTGGATTTCGCTATCCCTGTCCCAAACCAAGAGAAACGGGAGTGTCCGTGCGGGTGCTTCGCCCTGCTACAGGCCGGCTGCAAGCAAGCCAGGCAAGCCACCTCACGACGGGGGAACCTCCTCGGGAGGGTGGTCTCCTCCAGGCCTCAGGTGCGGTGTGAGGTCTGTGCTTACTCACGTATGCTAGTGGAGCTGGAGCTGCGTCAGGCTTCCTCCAACCCCCCCCGCTATCACTGAAATCTCCTTTCCCAAGGCCTGGCTTTCATTAGCAAAGAAGTTATTTCATTAGTCGGGGGGAAATCTGTCAGCAGAAGCCTGTTTAAATTTCAGCACCCCAAAGAATAATGCCTAAAATAGTGGGATCCGTTCCACGGTCTGTTCTTACTATCAACCTGATAATTAAGAGGTCACAGATAGACTTGTATCACTGCTTTGTTTCAGTGGAGGAAAGCAGCTTAACCCGTCTCGAGGACACACTTGGCTTCGAAATAACACATGCCATTTCAGATGAAATCAATAGCAAGAGGAACCGCCTGCCTCTGCTGCACTGAGACTCTACCTTCAGCCCACCAGCACCTTGGAGAATAGACTTGATCAGACCAAAAAGGAGGGATGCAGGGTGTGAGGCTGCCTGACAGCTCCGGAGCTGGTGCCCATTGCACTTGGTGTGTTTCATAATCATCAGGATGCTTGCAGTTTTGCTGTAAGGCAAGGTGGGAAGCATTCCCTGATGGATTTTAATAGGAGCTTTACTTGTTTTAGTCTCATACCTGTTTGTGGTTACGAGTCTAATTACGTTTATGAGCATTGCACACTAAGCTGGGAGCAACCCCTCTGTTGCTTATCAGTTTCTGAATTATTTGGGCGCTCTGCAAGCCCGTCGCTTCGCTCCTCTGCGTTCCCCATGTGGTGAATAGATGCCTTATTGCAACTGCAGTATGAACTGAGCTTGTAACTGTTTTCTTCAGAAGTGATGCGGAGGAGGTGATGTCTTTGAGGAAAACACCGTGGGATCAATTGCTTATATTGGAAGGGGGCACAGGGAAACAGCATCAGAGTTGTAAGCCTGAATCCAGTTTTAACCTATTTCAGACTATGCTAAATCTGTTGCTGAGGGGTGGGGGTGTTTCCCAAGGCTTGGCATATGCACGCGATTAATATTTTTTTATTTAGGTTTTGCCTCACTGTTGAAATGTTTTGTCTAAACCCTCAATTCTGACTATTCTTCACTGATGGTGGGACTCCGTTTACGTAACGCAACGGCTGGGTGTAACTAGCTGAAGCTAGAGCCTATTAAAAGGACAGTTCCCCTGCAGTGACTCTCCTGAGGAGTGTCCACTAGTTGCAGCTGGAGGGAGGAAGCTCCAGGGCTTGCTTACCCTGTGTAATTCCTCTCAGATTTAGCTGGTAGATGAACAAGGAATTGTCATTTCTTTGGTCTGGCAATAGCTTGGTGATGTTAATGCCACATTTTTGAAACGTGCCAAAACCTTAGGATGTACTGGAGTCTGGTTTTAATTTTGGCTTCAGCACAAAATGCTCCTGGTACACGACTTAACCCAGCCACTTGTCAGAGCAGCCATAGTGGTGAGAGAGGAGAAGAGTGGGTGTCAGGTACCTGAGTGCACTAATAAGCCTTAATTGCCCTGACCAGCCTCACCTGCCAGCTCTATCCACACCTTCTGCCCTCCGTGCTTGCCTGAGCCGGGCTGGAGGGGTTCCTGGCTCCAGCAGCGCTGCAGCTATGTCTGTACCTGTCTAGGGACCCTGTTGATCTGGACCCTGACCCCCGGACTGACTTCCCGGCTTGACCTTGGACCTGCCTTGCTGCTATGGACTTGCCTGGTGACCTGGGCTCTGGCCTGAGCTTGGCTGCCGTCCCTGTGCCAGCTCTGTTCTCCTTGCTCAGGTAGTGTGGGGTGGGCCCTGGCTGGTGAGGCCCCTGCCTTGTCAGCCTGGCTGTTACACTTGGCTTGCGGCTCCCTGTCCTGTCCCGACAGCCCAGCCCTCATTGTTTACTGACACTGGGCTGCTTCTGTTCGTTGTAGGGCTCCAATCACCCCTCTGCTTTTCCTCTAAGGCAAAGGATTCTCTGTCTATGCTTTTTTGCTTTTCCAAGGGTAGTGCCTGTCCCAGAAGCCGTTGCACTCTGGGGAGCTTCCTGAGAGGTACCACAGACCTCTCCATGGGTGCAGGAGTCTGCCTGCAGTTATGGGACCTTAGAAAACACAGGGCTGAAGAGGAAAGGGTGTTGCATGGCACAGAGCTTCCTCTGATTTCCTGGCAGGAACAAAACTTCTGAGTTCAAGAGATGTAAATAAGGGTCAGAAGTTTGGTAAGATGGTGGACTTGCTTAAGCTTGGGTGTAGTTCAACTGCTAAAGGGCGGGAGAGGAACAGATTAGAAAGGGTCAGGCTCCCTGCACCCAAAGCTTGCTTTCGACTTCCCCCCACAGGAAGGTTAGGCAGGAAGCTCTGACCGCCTTGGAGGGCTGGGGGACTCTGCGGGGGCGCAAGAATCTATCTACCCAGATCAGTTTACAAGGCTAGGACTATACAATACAAGCTCTTGGAGGCAAGGGCTGTGTTTATCTCTGTACAGTGTTGATCACAATAGGATCCTATTTCTGTTTAGGGCTTCCAGATGCAATGCTAGTCAATGTCTATAATAAACAATAATATTAATAATAAGTATTAACATGCCAAGCTGCAAATCACTGACACAGTTTTCTAATATTGCTGGTTACTTTCCAGTATTGTCCTCCAGTCTTACTGCAGTACATTGTATACAAAAGAATTGAAACCCAATAATCGGCGTGTCAAGAGTTAGAAGGCTTGATCGCATTTTTTTCTTCTAAAATCCATCTATTGAAACTGACATCACAACAAGTGAGTTCACTGGCCTAATAAACCCAGTGTCCAGCATGCACACACTGTTCTGTATACCAGGACGTTAGTAATTAGGCTGGTAATGAGGCTGCTGTTGCATGGAATAACTAGTATGAAAATGTTAAAAGTTAGGTGTAATGTGGGAGAATAATGTAGTGAAAATGTAAATGGTAGACATCAGATATGACACTTATTTTCACTCATGGGAAGACAGCTGAAAGGAAGAGTTCAGCTATAATTTGTTTTCTCTGCTTTACTGAATCTATAAAAGTCTACAATGATTTCATTCTTCTGACCACAGTAATGCAGCTTTACATTTGAACAGAAATATAGCTTTAAATTTAGATTTTATTTTCATGTCTGATTGCAGACATAGTAGAAACTTTACCCTAAAATAACATTTCTTGTATAGCTAGCTCCTTTTGTGCTACTGAAAGAAATAATAATGAGAAAGTATTCCAGCAGGAGGAGCTGGTTTAGAAGCAAATGGATTCCATGGCAACTCCTGACTCTACATGACACCTAATAACTAGCATTTATGTTGGAAATTGTCTGTGTTATCTTGTACCCCAGATCTGGTCTTCTTATAGGGTTTTCCCCTAATTTTAAAGCAAAAAACCCATAGGGTGGGTGGGTTTGGGTTTTTTTCTTCTTTTAGTATAGATCCAAGAATTAGCATGAAGTGAAATGAGTTTGTCTGCCTCAAATGTGTGCTTAGGCAAGCTGTTTTCAAATGAATGTAATCAATATTTTTGAATTATTTCAGAAATAAAATATTTGCTGAGAAATGTATTCATCTGTCAAGGGAAGAGTTGTATAGGATCAGAACATTGGAACTGTGTATTTTTTAACATCGTGAGATATCCATATTCGACAGTTTGAAACATAACACAGGAAGATCCAACCACATCAGACTGGTATCTTGGTTCTCACAGTGCTGAATGCACCAGGGGAATCTCGTCATGGGCAGTTGGAGAATAACCCAGTCCTGTCTGCAGTCAGTCAGCCAGTTTGACTGATTTATGATCTGAAGAATGTGGATTTATATCCTATGCCATGATCCAATCTAGTGGATGTGTAGGGCCTGACAACTGTTGCTGTTTGAGTGTGGAGTATTTGAACTTGCTATTTTATACCTAAATTGAAAGGAATCTGTTCTTAAACTGTCATGTGGTAAGCAACCTTTGCCAATGACAGTTTCAGCAGTACCTCATGACCAAGAGAGCATTACCTGAAATTAACCCTGGAAGTGAAATTTTCTGTAGATACTTTGTGGCCTGGCTGGTTTCTCAGTCAGCTGTTGCTTAACTGGTTGCTTGAGGGCCTCAGATGGCAGAAAAGCATAGTCTGGTCTTGGAAAAAAATATGTGTATCTATCTCCCGTGGTCAAATGAAAGCTGATTTAGGTTTGTGTTGCTCATCCCTCTTCAGTATGAGTGAAAGAATGAAGAAAACGTGGATGTAGAAAACTCCTGATTTTGTGATTGTTTGGCTGGGGACAAGTGCAATCACAGATGGTGTTCTAAGGTGTGGGTAAAGGGTGGCCAAAATGAGAAAGATGGAAGACTCTAGGGTAGTCTAATCTTATTGCTAGGTGTTACTGATAGCAAAATACGTATTGATACCTCTTGAAGATGCCTAACACCATTTAACTTTTTTGCCCCAGGGAAGGAGTGCTTTTTTCCTCTTCCTGTCAGTATAGACAAGATAGGCCTTTTTATTACCTATTGCTCAAAACATGGAGTAACCTTGAGCAAATACACTAAATGGATGGACTAGCACTTGGGATCAAAACCAAACTACCACCAGAAGGGCTATAACAGATCACATAACAAAGGTGATGGTTAAAAAAAAAAAAAAAAAAAAAAAGCAAGGCCACAATCAGACTTTGGAACACAGTTTAAAGGTAAAGGCATAGAAATGGAAAAGGCAATGGAAAATACAGAAAGGCCAGAGGAAAGTGCTCTGCGTAGCAGAAGTAGTAAGAAAATAATTTTTTAACTTGTTTAGGTGTATGTGTTTATTTTTATCTACAAGAGAAAAGCCACAGCCACCACAGAAAAGAGAAGGAAGGGTGTGAATAAAATAGAAGCAATGCTAGACAGATTGGGAAATTGAAAAGAAGATGAGGTAAGGGCTGAAATGGAGGAGTGAGCATAATTATGGGAAAGGAAGAATTAGGAAAAACAGAAATTTCAAACAGGGAATTACTTGATTTATCTTTATTCCTATATCTTATTACATTGCTGTTTCTCATAGCCTGAAGTTCTGTGGTTTGGAGAAGAGATGGCAGAACAGTGTTGCATTGGTGATCTGAGCTGGACAGGGATTCTTACGTGAAAAGATAAGTGGCAGATAAAAGAATGAAATAATGACTGTGGACAAAGTTTTTGGTTTTGTTTTCTTTTTTTTTTTCCTTTTTTAATTGCAGGAAAATAAAGGGGTATAAGTAAAGAAATGGAGCAGTGGAAGTTAATTTTTAAGGAGATTGTCTTCTCCAGTTACGCATAAACCTAACACATAGACAGGGATCTGATTCCAATCAGTTATCTCTTTTCTCTTCCAAAAGATCAAAGTGACATTTCTCCTCTGAATGTTAGTTTTGGTGGGTTCTTTCCTTCTTTCAGTAGTGGTGGCAACAGTAACTGCTAACTTCAATGGCTTGTTATATTCATGTTAATAAGTAACATGTTCATGTTACTATAATATTTAATTATATAATTATATATATGTAGCATTCTACCATAAATATTTATTCTTCCTTCCCTGAGAAACGTTGACATAACTGACTATATGTTATTAATGTCACATGCTATACTTCCAAATATAAGGATACGGACCAGTTTTTGATGTGGACTGCTTATTCTTAACATCAAGTTGGTATGATGTAACATGAGAGCTACAAGCGTAAGTGTGTAAAACGGAAAGAAGAGCATATATAGTTTATAAAATGAAGAGTATGCACTTCTTTAGGGATATAGGTAAGAAAGGATTTTTAAATAGCAAGAGTCTCACCTCTGAATACACCCAGAGTGGAATTCAAGATGTGAGGTGCTGAAATTCCCCTATCTGGTGAATATGGAAAATTAAGTATCTCAAATGAGACTGGATAACTGCATGTGAAGAGGGAAGCCTAGCACAAGGGTGGAACACAGAAATGTAGCTTGTATTTGGTACCTTGCCTAAGGCTACAGGAGAGGTGCTTGTCCGTTTAGGATACGTTACTTGGAACCTTCCCCTGAAAATAGAGGCTTACTGTCTTTCAGAATGAGATAGGACTTGTGCTTTCTTATTTAAATATTAGCTGCATTCCACTATCCCATCTGCTCCCATACAAAATTCCCTCCTTCAGTTCTTTCTTCCTTTTTCTGACGACATTTTCCCCTAATGTGCCCTAATCACCAGGTAAATGGTAGAGGTATGCTTCTGTGGAAGCTGTGCCATCATGCCAAAATAATTTGGTGTAATGAAAGCAGATGAGATTGTATAATAAAAACAAAGAGGACTGTTGCCTCACAGCAGCCCTGTCTGTGTGACTCAAAGCTCTGTCCCTCCTTGGAGATGGGATTCTTATCCTGTTTTTCTCATTAGGGATATTTTTTTCATCTAATTTCATCCAATTAGCAATTTTTCATGGTCATGAGTTCTCAGTCTGTTCCTGTAAAGTCAATGGTTCCTAAGAATTAGATAACTTTAGGACATTACCTACCCATCCAATTCAAGAAAATATGATTTATCCCTGAATTAGGAATGTTATAAAATCTGCAGCTGTTAATCTTTGAGTCCTAGGTCTGAGTGAAGGAGTAGATAATACTAATGCTACTGTCTATCCACCAAATCCTTTGAAAGTAATAGCAGAAACTAAATTTGATCTGCTAATAATATATGTTGGGAATGCATTTAATCCTCTGATCTCTGAAGCAAAGGGCAATGCATCAACAGAAAAGAAACTTTCGCATATTTTTTGGTCACTTCATGTTGACATTTCTTTCCAGGTTCTGTTCGTTTCCTTAGTAGCACCCATTTTTCCCAAAAGATTTTCACTGATTCGATTAAATTAATCCAGCTGTTCCCCGAGACTTTCAGACAAATAGGTAGGTACTACATGTTTTTAAAATGAAGAAACAAAGTGTTTGGCATTCTTGTCAGTATTCTTTTGGTGAGATTTTTCCTTTTTTATTTCATGTTTACAAAGAATAGAATATTCTAGCAATCCATCTGGACCACTTATTTCTAAAAAAAATCCCTACTACTTAAAGGTTTTGGTCCTTTATGGTCAGCATTCCCTGAGGACCCTGGTCCTGGGAAAATTTTGGACAAGGTTCAGTTTAGTTGAGGTGCATTTAAGTTTGGAATAGAAATTTAGGCTCCTGTTCCCAAAACAGTGCATCAGAGCATCTCTCTGGGCACTCTTTCTTGCCAGTGAAGGAAGCTGAATCATGACCTGGAAGGCTGACATACTCGTCCCCTACTGCAGGATGTGTAGGGCAGACAGTGGATGTAAACTGTCACATCCTCTAGTGGAACTCGGGTGCCTCTGTCAATCTAGGAGTCACAGCACAATATCTGAGAGCTGGCACCTGACTGAGCACCTTCTACAAGCCAGACAGAAAATGAACTAAATGTCTGGTGTCAATCTTTCTCAGAGTGTTCGTGGCCTCAGAGTATAGACTAACATTGATGTAGGTATTTTGGTTTCAGCAGCAAAAGGGAAGAGCTGTCACTGCGTCTTCTGTGACAATTTTCCAGGGAGCTCCACGATGCACAATGACCTGCTTTTCTGTCCCAAAAAAGCTAACCAGCAAAAAAAAAAAACAAACCCAAACCCCACTTTCCACACCTCAACAAAATAAAAATCATTATCTTATGACTTTTATATTGCAACAGTATGATCATGCTTCATTGAGCTTGCATAACCCAAATGTCATATCTCCTACTCTTAAGCACCTAAGGAGTTTGAATGTCATTGCTTTATGTCTCATGGCATTAAAAATGGACATAATTCTAGGAGACTGGTAGCATTTCTTGGCTCTGTAGGGCTGGACTAAATGAATTCATTGATTAGGTCAATTCCTTTTACCATTACAACTGCTTTAATTCATAATTTAGTTGTTTTTTTAAAAAAAAACATTTAGCAGTCTTTTACCCAAATATCACTTTACAAAAAAGACAACAAATTTATATATTGATTTAGAATTACATGATNAGTTAAGTCTTCAGGGTTACAGTGGTATCTCCTCTTTTCTTGTGCTTCCTGCTTGAAGAGTCAAACAGTGTTAGGACCGAAAAAAGTATTGTTGAGTCAGCTGTTATCAGTTCTCGTAGGTCTTGTAGGCTTATGGGATGAGAATGCGGTAATCAGATGATGAATATAGCTGGAAGAAAAAACCTACCTGTTGAGNCAAAGGATACACAGTCCTTATCCTAAGAAAGTCTTTGTTTCAACTTCAGCTCTTATATTGGAGTACAAGCAAGAATATTCATTCTCTTTTTTTTTTTTCCAACTTTCATTCTCCTTNAGTTTGTTTCTGTTTTCTCCAAGATTTAAGTTCTTGGCCAGACTATTGATAAGACTGAACAGGATGAAAAAGCTATGGCACTGCTCCTTGGGTGTGTCACGTGCTGTGAAGCCAAAACCTGGGGACCATCAGCAGTGTTAGGGCAAAAGTCCTCTATTGTTGCAGTCCAGCCACAAGTTATTGACATGGAATTCAATTAAATTCCTTTTAAAAAAAAATTATGAAAGATAATTATTTGTAGGTGACCAAGTCTGGGTGTAGTTTACCAACAGAAGGCAAAAATTGTTAGCAAAAGTTTCAGAAACTTTACCCAGCTGTGATTTCTTCTGAGTTACTGGGTGGCATTGCAGAAGATGGCACTGCAACTATATATAACTGGGTGAAAGCAAAGTGCTAATCCTTTATGAATGCGTTTTACAATTTCTAAACCTTTTGCTAAGGGGTCTTTGTGAAGATGCAGGAAGCGTTTACCTTTTGATGCACATGCTATTGTATGTAAATTATGGAGGTGCTGTTCCCTTGAGAAGTGTAGAGTATGTATTTTCCTAATATCTGCAAGGATGAAGCTGAAAGATGTCAACATTTGCATGTAGGAAGTAAAAATGCGTGAGATGCACAAAGGCAGAACTTTACTAGATGAGTATCATCACACACGTGGATATGGCCTATAACTATTTCACTTTGATTGGTTCTGAGCATTTCATTACCAAGGAGAGCTGAGAAGTCTCCACATCCCTCTTTTCCCAGATTAGCTCATTCCCTCTTTGAACCAAGTCACTTAGAATTAAAATCTAAAATTAAACTGGCATTTGCCTTAATCATACAGCTAACTGTGCTGCATATTTTGCACCTGTCTTATTTGCTTAATATATTCTTGGAGTAACATTGCATTGTATTTCAAGTTTAGCAGAGTAGGGCCTTATGCGGTTATTTGTAGAGCTCAGCTTGCAGGAACTTAATCATGGACCAGGACTTCCTCTGTGTCCTATAAACAGAGAATGTAATTCCCCTAAAAGTCCTATCCCAGAAAGCTTTGTCCAAGTATAACATGAGAGACTGTGTCACTGTGTTGGCAGGGGTGGGGCCGTGGTATGGGACAGGGCAGAGCTGTGCCAGAGAAACAGCAAGATGCTGTAACTGGGGTAAACTGTTAGATAGTCATGTAGTCTCTCTTGGTAGGGAGCTGAACTATTTTATGTTGTATTTTAGATAGGGCAAAATAGCGAAAAACCTTTAGGGATAAATCTTGCTTTGGCGTGTGTGAACGAAGGGGCCTTTTTATGGAGATGGCAGAATCATCTCGGTGTTTTTTCCAGGTCTCCCTTTAGTCATTGCAATCGTTTGAGGAAATAAAATAAGGCTTAATTGCAGAATCTTCACAGCTACAAAGATGACAGTTTATCAGAACCTGATATTACTGTGCTACTACAATGAGTAATTAGTCCCTAATTAGTTGGATTTGCTGACAAATACATGATGGGAACTCACCATGTGTTATTGGCATCTGAAACAGTTTTACCCTGTTAGGTAGAAGAAAGTCCCACTGTCAAGTACATAAGCCTAATTTTCCCACATTAGCACTACACGATAGAAACTGAGTTATTTCCATGCCAAGGTGCGAATTTGCTAGTGTGTGAAGAATGCTGTTTATCACATTTATGTAGAGATTTAGAGTGTAGTTAGAAAAGGATAGTGATATTTCTAGACTCCCTTTCCTACTGTTCTTCTTGCCAATAATTAATAGCATAGCCCTATAACTATTTGTACATGTGTCACGTTATTGAGAGCATGATTTTTCAAAAATGCCCAATTCACCTCTGCTGTTATTACAATTAGTGGGAATCTCATTATTGGGAATGATAATATTCAGCACAGAACACTTTTCATTCTCTATTCCATTGGTTTTCTAGCACATGAACAATACTTCTAGCCAATGTCTTTGTTTACTTTCCTTTCCCCCCATGTTCTCATTTCTATTCTAAAATCTAGATNCTTTGTCATTGTGCAATGGGTTGTCACCAATTCTGCTGTGTATGGATCTTCTGCAAGGAGAGATACAAGCCTTCTCTTTTGGGTGCATGTTTTTATTGGGAGTTTTGGTAGGATGAGACTAAGTAAAAGGAAAAAAGCAGCAGTGAAGCCTAATGCATAGGCTTGGTGAATATTTTATGTTCTTTATTTCTGAGGAGACATTTGAACAGAGAACATGGTTGTGATTTTCTAGGAATAGAGATGCAGAAGAAAGGCTTACTGACTTGGAGAGTGCCGGATTCAAATCACATTGATGCAGTGTGGACCTCATGAGAAGATCTGAGTACAAGACATACTGTAAACATATTTATTTGCAGGATGGCATAATCACTGTGGATCCTTTTCTATGGAGCTTGTTTCTTCTGTCTAGATTGAACCCTCTGTAGGACTTCTTATTTACACAGAGGCTTACTTAGTACAAGCAGTACAATTGCTTTCCAGAGAAGTTCCTTTAATATAGAAGTTCCCTTCACATACTTCATGCAAGCAGCTTAACCTCACTCAGCTACCAGTGTGTGCCATTAATAACAAACATGGTTAGTTCATTCCTGAGCTTTTGCAAATCACTTCAGAAAAATGTGCATCAGAATTTCTGGGAATGTAAGTCTTGGCACAGCCTGCTGAAGTGCAGCGTGCTCTGAGAAGACATGCCTTTTAACAAGATACGTTTTTAAAAAGACAGGTGGGAATCAAACATAGGTGATAGAATAGGCATAACGTGTAAGTAGAAATGGAGTGACCACTGTCAGCAGCAGCCCCACTCACCTTTTTGTAGCGTACCTGCCTGTCTGGGCATCCTATGGCATCCAAACCTTTTTTTCAGAAAATATTTCTTCTCATGGAACAGGAGAATTCTTCCTTCTCATAAAATAGCTTGCACTGCACTATGGAAGAGAGAATTTTGAACACTTACGGTTCTTCTGACTTACAAAATAGCATGGGCTTGATTAGCTAATTAAGCTTGAATATGTAGGTATCCACTCCATGATATTGGCGTATCTGCACGGGGATAGCAGAAGTGACAAAGGACCTATGGAAGATGTGCTGTCATCTGGCGTGGCAACTGAAATATCCTTGGTGATTTTAAAGTGCATTAGATGCAATTAAGCAACTGAATTGCTTATCTATGACTAAACAAGTAATAAGGGCTCAATGTGGTTACCTGAATGCAGATACCTAGTGCTCTTTCAGATGCCTTAGGTTACTTGAGGCATCCACAGAGAGTGACAGATACAACAGCATCATGTTTCACATCTGACAGCCCTCTGCAGATGGCGCACGTTCTTCTGGAGCTGAATGTAGAGGCCAGGTGAGATACTGCATATAAAATGGCATGAGATAGCTGCATGTAAGCAACTAAATCAAGGCCAAAGATGGCCAATTTAGCTGGAAGAAAGGATACCTAAAGCAAAAAAAAAAGTTTATATTAAAATCACTTACACAAATTTATGATTTCATATGAGGTGTAAAGCACACTTGGATAGATGGGTGGCTTCTTTTTACACCCGTGGCTTGGCTTTCTGATTAAGTAATTATCATACAGATTTTTTTCTACTCTCAGCACTAGTTCAGACTTTTTTATGGAGACCTTTAGGATGTGGAAAAATATATGGTTTGCTTGTATTGCCTTTGTCCTGCTTCAGTACTTACTACATAGACTAGAATAGTGTTCATACCACATCATAGAGAGATGAGGTTAAATTCCTTCTGTGATAATTTACTCCACTGATGTGGATAACTGTCTCTGAACAGGTGTGATTGTAGGGTTTACAGGCAGTGGAAAGAGCTAAAGGGAGGGGTGGAGGCAAGACAAGACAGTGATGATTTAAGAACCGGCTGCAGTAAATAAGCCTCTTCATAGAGAAGTGATGCCTGTTGGACCAGTTCATCAAACTGTCTTAAAAATATCACGGCCTCTTTTTCTTGAGTGAGGGAGCAACATAAGAATTTGGATTCAGGCTGTGATGTGCAAGAGCAGATGCATACAGGATACCTTCTTCTCTTTGTAATTACCCCCCAGAACTAGAAAACTGGAATGACAGAACTTACCTTTCTTTAAATGCAGCCTATTCAGTGAACGTTCAAGTCTTATACTAGGCTCCAGGATGGAGATTGATGAGAGACTTCCTCAGATTTCCTTCAGGATGACCATCTAGAGATGGTCTCTAGAAGCAAACTAATGACGAGGAAGAGGAATTTGGGGTCAGCAGTATAAAACCCTGAATTCATCTGGGTGAAATTAGGGCCTCCAAAGATTCAATATTTACAACAAAAGAGAAAGACCTGCAGTAGTGAAGATGGCTTCATGGTGCCACTACGATACATTCACTACTTGGACTAGAACCAAAATCTTAAGTAAGGTTCTAAACAACAGATCGCATTGTAAGAGCTCCTTAAAAAGAGACAGGGGATGGTTGTACATACCCAAACCTCCTATAGCTCCTGCTAAAAGTACTGCTGTGGTGCCATTATCAGATTAGGAAAGGGTAAGATGGAAAGGGAGAAGTCACATAGGCAGGCTTAAATACATCTTGATGCACATGTGTTTCTTGTTGCTTTTTCCAAGTTTTGGAAGAAGTATCATACCTGAGCAGGCAGGGACTAACTGCAGCTGCTCCAAGAAGGGGGAAAACCAAGAGGGGGGGGGGGACACCAAACCCCCCCCCCAAAGAACCCAAACAAAAAACCAAAAAACACCTGCCTGCAAATGGAAATGAGAAACTTAACATTGAAAATTTCTGCGTGTGCTGTCAATTTGCTCATTTATCAATAATGATGAATTACATCACCAAAGTATTTGTTTTTTTTAATTCTGTGTTTGATTTTCATACTTTTGTTAGACAGCTATTCTCACTTTCTACCATTAGATATCACTGGATTGAACATATTGATTGTTCGTTCTAAACAGCTGTTTCAAATGCGTCAGAATTCCTTCTGTCAGATTTTTCAGATAAATACTGATTCTAATCAATTTGCTTAAATTCATTCTATATTACTTCAGACTTTGTCTTTATGAATCCAATACTTATGTTAAACAACATATTTGAAACCTTATTTTTTAGAAATGTCACCAAACTATTTCTAAAAACAATTAACATGCTAGGAAATTAAATACAATATTTCCAAACCAAAGTACAAATGGTACAAATGACATTACAGAAACTCTTTAATTGATTAATACAGAATACTGAAGCTATTGTCTGCTACTCTGCAGTTAGACTATTTTGTGATGAGCATTTGCAAACCAACAAGAGCTAGTGTCACTATGTTGGTATGTTGTTTGACTGTGGCATAGCTTTTTTTTTTTCCCCTAATTAATTAAAATTGTTGAGGGACAATATATTGCTTCAGCCAAGAATTTTCCCAAAGAAAGGACTTAATTTCTGTGAAAATTTACTTGTAGATAAAACAATTCTCTTAAAAATGGGCGTAGGACTGAGTAAATGTGTGTAGAACCAAACTTTTGCCTACAAATTTGAAAAAAAAAATCTGTTTGCTGTGTGACACAACACCATATTGGATATAGTCTAAATGTCAAAGGTGGCAGTTATGTCATCTAGCAGGTTGTAAATATAGTGACAACTTCTTCTATTATTGTTCCATTTTCTTAGGCAATAAAGTCAACCTGTAATAATGAAATATAAAATTACCATCATCAGGTGATGTCAAGATCTCTGAAAACACTCAACTAGAGAACTGATTATTTTAAAAACTTCTCTCACCATTTCAAGGTGCCAGATATATATGAAATAAATTAATGTTTAACTGTTGACCCTTTGAAACCAGCCAGGCTTCTCTTTGCTGCAATGTAGTGTTGCCAGCAGGTTGAGGGAGGCAATCAGCACTGCTGAGGCCACACCTGGAGTACTGTGTCTCGTTCTGGGCTCCCCAGTACAAGAGAGGCACAGACATACTGGAGAGAGTCCAGCGAAGGGCTGCGAAGATGGTGAAGGGGCTGGAGCATCTCTCACATGAGGAAAGGCTGAGAGAGCTGGGACTGTTCAGCCTGGAGAGGAGAAGGCTCGGGGTGGAAATCTCATCAACGTGTATAAATATCTGAATGGAAGATGTTAATGAGGATGGAGCCAGGCTCTTTTCAGTGGTGCCCGGTGATAGGACCAGAGGCAGTGGGCACAAACTGAAACACTGGAGGTTCCCTCTGAACATCAGGAAACGCTTTTTTACTGTGAGGGTGACCAAACCCTGGCACAGGTTGCCCAGGAACGTTGTGGAGTCTCCATCCTTGGGAGATATTCAAAAGCTGCCTGGACATGGTCCTGGGCAACCAGCTGTAGGTGGCCCTGCTTGAGGAGGGAGGTTAGACCAGATGACCTCCAGAGGTCCCTTCCAACCTCAGCCATTCCGTGATTCTATTTGGTTGCAGCACCACCAGTGTAACTTTTTTTTTTGGGAAGCTTCCAGGCAACAGCTCTGCTGTATTTTTTCATCTGGTGAAACACAATGGAAACAATAGCAAAATGATCCCTCAGAGAGGTAATGCTTATCAGCTAAATACAAAGCTGAACAAGTTCAAATATTAATATTCAGTTTAAGGTCTAGTATATCTGAATGAAGATGGGTGATGTTTTTGCAGTGTGTTGCCTCCAAGTACTCGCTCAGCACTTTGAATCCCCTTAAGGCTGAAAAGAGGACTGACCTCAGGATGTGTAGATCGAGGTAAGCAGGTAAGCAGTCTAACCACTGTATTGTGCAGAAGATAGATGCTGCTACCTTCTCCCTTCAGATTTACATCTTGCAGATGGAAGTGCCTCCATGGTACTATCACTGAGCTGGGCACCTCTTAGACACGACCTATTGTCTGGCAGAACTCTTCCTTGCTCATCAAGCCATCTGTTGTAAACCCTGTTTTTGGAGCCTCACTCTCCCTTATTTACGGAATGTAGTTGCCCACTTTAGCACTGAACCCTAGACCAGGACACCTGATTTTATATGCCTTAGTCCTTCAAAATTCAGGAAAAAACACTAAAGAAATTGTAAATATGTAACATATATGTACGGTGTGTGTATATATGTATGTACATACATGTAAAGGGTAAACTTTAATTATGATCTATATAAATTGCATCATTGCTGCACTGGAAATATTTTATACTATTTGGCATGCCTTTATAACCAGATTTACTGCATATATATAATGAATATAAATTTGTGAAATTTCTCCTTTAGATTATGGCCTTCAAAATATAGCATGTGTATGAGGAGGATTTTGTTACTGTATGTCTCATATTTTACACTAAAAAAAATCTAATGCAAAACATTCTTATGGACTTATTTTTATTAAACATGAAGTATAACACATCCATCAACATTTGCAGCAATTCTTAGATCAAATTTTGTATTTTTCCCTATAAATTAAAAAAGTTGACTATTTAAACTACATTAATACATAGGCTACAGAACACTTTTTCCAAAATGAAGACTATAGCCCTACATTTGCACAAATTACAATATCTTTTAGTTTTTTATTTTGATGTGTCAAAATTCAATTAACAATATGACTTCTGAGAGAAGAAAGATGAAACAAGAAAAGACAGATCTTCATAAAGGAATAAGGCCACTGTGGCTAACTCTGTGTTACCAGAGCCAATACAGTAGTCACTTTCAATTTCCTGGTTGTCTTGAGGTTTGAAGTTGGTTCCACTAAGGCAAACGCATTGTTGGATGTCCAGAATGACCAGATGTTTTAGCTGCAAGGCCAGTTCTTTTAAATGGACTTTTCAGATCACCTTACTTCAGAGCCAGGTGACTCATAGCATCAGACACCTCTGTTGTGACTTGTGCTGAAGTACTAGCTGGTATAATGTTCAGGTAAATATCGTACTGTTGGTCCATGCCAAGGTAACTGTCACTCATGAGATACAATGTGTAGATACACCTAAAATGTAAAACCCAGAATCATTAGTTTGGAAATTTTGTCTTGACTACTTGGAAAAGAAAGATAATCGTTATGAGGACTTTATTTTTAAATTTTACATACTTTCCAGGAGTTTCTGGAGTATAAAAAGCAACAGAAACAGTATTTCGATTTCTGACATATCCAGTTCTCTTCAGGGCAATCAGTTCTTTTTTATCAACTTCTCCCAATATCAAAAACCATCCTTCATCTTTAACTTTGGGGAATCGAGGAGCCACTGCTTTACTGTCTTGCTTTCCCTGTTGGGGAAAAGAAACATTTTCGTAAAACTAGAAATCACCTTTCCAAAATGCCATTCTTCCTTGAATGAAAAACACCTCAAAAACACAGTGTCGTGAATTTTTACGTAAGACCATAATTTAGCCAGACTGAAATGTTTTTGTTATTTCTTTCCAGGTGAAGGTTTTTAAAAAAAAATTAAATCACAGTCCACAGAGAAAAACTCAGAATACAAGATACTATTCCACTTATTTTGTAAGCTATTAAAACTTGAATGGAAATACTGTTCCCTTTTTGTAATTTCATCTAATGTATTCCAAATGCTATTCTCTGCAGAAGGGTTAATTGTAAACCTTGTGTCTTTAAATAATGCTAAACAATATTGTTCAAGATTAATATAAAGACAAAACCAGCACTTGAGGTCTTTATTTGAGGTTGATATAGCAAAAGGAAAGATTATGTCAGTGATTCTTTAAGACAGTGACTTTACTGCTGAAAGCTGAAGATGTAATGACGCATACTCAATCAGCATTCATTTGGTGTTCTGTAGATGGAAAGGTTTTACTGAAGATTTATGCAGAAGAAAAAGCACCACCATAGCAATGAAGCTTCAGAAACGGTTTGATCCAGCTGTTTCTTACAAAAGAGGGATCAAATTCTAGGCGAGGTTTATAACACAGTGATCACTGCATGAAGTACTCCTGCTCCCTTCTTTTCCATGGCTTCTGGTTAGGAAAAGTCTTTGTCAGTAACTGGCACAGCAAATAGAACGACTTATGGAAGACCTTTGACCCTTTTTCCTTCCTACAAATGAGACAGTCTCCCCTTGAAGCTATGGTGAACCTGCTGTAGTCAGGACAAGAAGTCTTTTGGGAAAGAAGAATACTTTTCAAATATAATTCTTTAACTAATGTAAGTTAACTTCAGGATTTACAACAGAACATATGTATCTCCATTATTATTTTTATCAAAATGAAGTTGTCTTAAGAGTCTTGGAACTAACATCTAAAACTGTTTTCTGCTTAGATCTTGAACTCTTCTTCGTATCTTAACAAAAATGCTGGTAATTATCATTCTTAGTTGTTCGAAATGTTAGAGAAATTAATTGGCAAAATTAAAATCATGGTGGTCCATATGCCACTAATGGTATGCAAATGACAAAAAAAATGCATCTGTAAGTAAGTGATAGCTACAGTGTCAGCAGTGCCTGATTTGAATGCAGGAGGCATGGTCTTAACTCTTCCGAGAGCTGACAAACAGGTATAGCGAGGTACTGCTGCTATGGGGAAAGCAGCTGGAAACCTGTGCAGCTGCTGGTGTTTCTGGCTTGGCACATGAAGACCTGCTGAGGGCCCAGTGAGGTGACCAGCCCGAGAGGAAATGGGACGTGCTTTAACTGGGCAAAGGGGTGGGACTGAAATTTGAGGGTGGAAAAGAATTGTATGTACAAGTTGTTCTAGCAGCTGTTCAAAAATGCTTCACATATAAAATATGAGGACAATATCCTCAGTAAAGGCCTGAGGATGTGTTATGAGCAGAAACATACTTACAGGTATGGGTCTGGTATGCAGTTTGGAGGTACATGGGAATATAATAGGGAAGTTTATAAACTGGTTTGGGGAAGCAGCATATGCAAAATACAAGAGGTTGGAGTTGGGGGGGGGTGAGTACTTAAATACCGCCTGTGAAGCTATCTTCTCTACTGTCACTACTTATAGTACCCAAGCATATGAACTTTATGAGTTTCTGGTTTGTAAAAATTAATGAGGGATTTTTCTCATTACTTGAATTGGTCTAGGATTGTAACTTAAGAGTCTCTTTACTATCCTGTTGCAACCTGAAAAACCATTTGCTTCATTGCTAACACAGAAAAGGCTTTGAAAATGTTTATAATTTACATAATACTTAAACATAAAAAACCCCGTTATGCTGTATAAAGCACTATTGATAATGTAAATGGATTATTGGAAACTTGTGCGCTTGGGAAGGAAATGATAAATCAATCTACCTGATACCCCATCTGGGTTCTCTGCAGATTTATTTGGAGCACATACTCTTGATCAGCATGTAATTTGATCCATCTTTTGTCGTCTCGCGTGTCTGCTGTCAGAGAAGGAACAGGCACTTCATTCTGTGGCTGAACTGGGTCATCCCAACAGCCCTTAATGCTCAGGCTGACGTTTAGGATTGGCAAACGGGACAAGAAATTCCAAGCCTGTAGAAAGAACAGATCCCTGTGGATTACAAGACAATCTATACAATTCAGACCATTGTCACTGTAACAATAACAATTCAATGTGCAGCCTACATATTTATTCTATGTTAATAATATTTTATTATGTATTAGAATATCCTATATAATCGTAAGACTCTCGATCATAAAATACTTTTCATTAACCTCTTACTCTACTTTCTTCTAAGCAAATAAAACAAACGTGAAACTCCACAAGCACGTTATACGTGCCTCGCTAAGATTACTGATGTCTGAACGCAGCAAAAAATCCTTACCACTCCCGATTAAAGTATTTGTTCCCTATGAGCCACTTAAAAACTAGTATAATTAAGTTTAAGTTAAACTTCCTTAGCATAATCCATAAAGAACAAGTCACTGCAGTGCTAATTAGCAATGGGCAAACCTCAGAGAGTTCAGAGGATCAGTTCAGATAATTAACCAAAAGTTCAACTGGATATCCAAAGTTATCCCTAGTTTTTTTAAAGGTTTTCTTGCAAAGATCTTCACGAGCCCTCCTTCTTACAGTCCTCCTGAGGAATCTTAATTGTCCGTGGTTTCTCATGAACTGCAACAGGCCCTCAACTTTCTCTCATCCTTGTAGAGAGAACTGTTGTTAGAGGCATACAGTTTGTGTAGCTGAACATGACACTCTCTTCAACCTTAAAAAGGCATCCTGAAAATGCAGCCCCTATGTATCTCTCATTTTGGTCTCCATCAGACAAGGAAAAACAGCTCTGAGAAGCTGTGACAAAAATGGAGGGGAGTAATGCAGGCTTTCATTTAGTAGAAAGAAAATCAGCATGTTCACTCCATGAAATTTTTTAGGAAGAAGAAATGGAAAAATGGGCTGTGGAATGGAGGCAGTGATTTGTGGCCTCATTATGGCTGAAAAAGATGGATGAGGCTGGCACTGGAAGAAAAACAGACAAAAAACCAAGAACCACCCTCTGCCCTGCCCTCCTTCCCCTCCACTCCCAAAACAAAACAGGAATCAGCACTTCACCCATGTTTGCAAACAACACATACGAAAAGCTAGAGGGTGGGAAGGAGAAGAAGGAAAGAAGAGTATTGATCTTGGTAAAGAGCCAGCAGATGTCAAAATGGGAACTTGTGGGAATGAAGAGGGTAGCCATAGTTGCATGGGCAAGACTGGCATGGAACAGAAATGTTTTATCTGGAAAAAGACTAAAGTAATATTTTATTTTTCATGTTTGACCATCTTGTGTTTCAACAAAATCTATTTTCATTTAGACTGTGCTTGATGTGTCTCTGATTGCTTGTTCTGTGCTGGAAGGCACAGAGCCCTAATGAAAGCTCAGTTTGCTTTTTGGAGAGGACATTCCCATGATTCATACTGACAATAATGGTATATGTTAATACATAATTAGGGATACAGCAGCCAAGGTAAGCAGACATAAGATCGCACTGCCATAGGACAAGGTGGTGCCATCCCTCTCTCCAACATCCTCCTCGCCAGCTAGCTGTCCCCCCTCCACCCCCAATATGTTGGCACTACCATGCTGCCATTGTGCAGCTAGATGGATCAGCTTTCTAATCATTTTGGTGACAGCATGAACTTAGATCAGCTTAAAGCTGATTGTGGAAGCATATTCTCTAATCCTGCGAGTACTCTGAATAAGCATGAACCTTCAGTGCCACTGAAAGAAGTGGTCCAGCCTCCTCCCCTGCTGGCACAAGTATTCACATAGCCACTTGGCTACAGGCCATTTTGACTGTTAGCGAGAAGGGCGATATGATCCCTCCTCCCCTTGTCCCCAGATGCTTGTTCCTACCGCCTCACCCGAACCAGCCACAGCGTTTGTGCAGCTGTGCAGTGAGCTAGGTCAGGAGAGGTGAAAATGGCATGGGGAGGGCAGGACTGCCCATTTCGGCTGCAGCGCAGACTTATGGTGGATTAAAATGGCTGCATTACTAGAGCCTGGCTGAACTAAATGAGAAAACTGATTTAGGCTAAAACTAATCCCTCTCTTCCCTCTTCTGTGTGCTGCATGAACAGCTGTGTCTGTTCAATGGAGAAGGCGGGGAAGGCCAGCTGTGAGCACTCAGGAACTGCAGTGTAAAAGCAGGGGACACCAATGAGTTGCACTGATGTTCTTAGTAGTGCCTTAGCCGAGAAAGGACAGGAAAATTATAACAGAAAACAAACATCTAGAACGTTAAGGGAAAAGATATCCCTCTTTGTCCCAACTCTGAACGGGAAAAGGGGGAAAAAGAGGCAGCACCTTGAAGAAGGAGAAAAAACACCACAGACATTCTTAATTAATTAGTTGTTGCCAGGATTTTGCTTAGTTTAACACACAAGACCTCCAGCAGATCACACCGGGTGAGACAACTTGAGTAGTAACACCTTAACTGGCAAATGATTTTCTGTTTAATGTAAAGGTTTTTAAGACAAAGCTTACTGTAGGAACTGTACAGACCTACACTGTGAGACTCTCCGTGCACCAAAGCAGTGTACTTCTGTTGTGTTCTGCAGAGGCACCCTAATATATACCAACCCGGCGATCACCCCTTTGGTTATACTTTAGATATCATTTACCTGGAAAACTTTTATGTGTGCTATCTCAGAGGACAAGACCTGTTACAATTATGTTAGAACAAAGTTTAATTTCAGCAGAGATCGTAACGTATTAACTGCTTTAGTGGCGTTACCTGTCGCTCTGTTAAAGACTATGATTTGGTCTGGTTTATATCGTACAGCCCCAACATATTCTATTTGTCAAAGGCTGTCATGTCCTCATGTAGCTTTTACAGTGCAAACAAAACAAAGTAACTCTGAGTAACTTTCTAATTAGCTAAGACAGTAGTTGTAATATATCATTCTCCAGGCCTTGTGTATTTGAAAATTCAAGGCAAAGTTAGTACTGCTTGATCATTGATACAGTATGGACAGCAGGCTGCCTTTTTATCATCCATGCAACACGAAGAAAATGAAGAAATGCTTTTCTTCCTGAGGAAAAAAGTCAAGTAGTCGCAGCTGTAAATGAAAAAGAAGATTGTAGGAACACAGATACTCCCAGAGTAAAAGCAGCTAATACTACAGCAGGGATAATACTTTTTTCAGTCTTGAGGTTTCTTTTTTCTCTTTCAATAATATAAATGTCAGCTTAGTATTCTAAAAGGTGCCTAATGCCTAAGTGACTTAGAAACTGAAAAAGATTTGTTAAAGAAACATGATTCAGAATGAATCACTGAAACAGACATGGAGCTTAGGCCAAAGATCAAAGTTACAGTCTAAATAGTTTTTGAATTTAGGCTGTCAGCTTTTAAAGCCCTGCTGACTTTCAATGAGGTTTAGGATTATAACTAACTTTTAGAAAATTAAACTCAGGCTCCCACGTCACTTAGGTATTTCTTGACAATTTTAATGGTTTTTTGCTCTATAGGATGACACAAGCACATATTATCTCCTTTTAAATATATCAACATGCCCAATGTGTGCATGTACATATATACTAGATATATATTTACCTACCAAACCCATAGATTCAAATCATAATCACATGAGAAATTCTTCATGAACCTTTGATAACGTCATTAGCATTTTTGCCAATAATCTGTCTTCCCAGGACTTAGCCTAATATTCCAAATCCATGAGCAGCTTCAAGAGCTGCTATTTAAAAATTAATTACCAATCTGCTTAAAAGACATTTTCTTCTTTCCAAATGGGAAATTTCTTCCTTTTCCTGCCTGCCTCAAATTTATGTAAAGCTCAAGCTGTTTTTACCAGTTACGTGCTAGTAACAGGTTTAAGATACAGGTTTAATATACTGTGAGTGAGAAGTAAAAGGTTTGTTCGGAAAAGAATGTTTTCGGCAATTTAGTGGTATACTTACCGCTTTATTTGACTTTGTTCAGGTCTGGGGCTGGAATGCTAGGCTTAAACTCTGTAATCTTATATTCTTGTGTTATATAAAATATATCATAAAGATGCATTTTTTATTGAAGAATTTTTCTCTTGGTTGGTCCCTGTCTAAGTGTGCACTGAAGGACTTTACATATGAAGGCACTCAACAGGCAGTCTCAATATGAATTTTAATTCTCTACAAGGTATTACAATAGTTTTTTTCTGAAAAAAAAAATGCTGTAAAGAACATAAAATGCTGGTATAAATGTTTCACATTTGCAATGACCTGCATAATACAGTCGTGGCTTTGCTATACCCAATATGGCCATTCCCAACTCACAGAAATGAAACTTTCTCCTTCTGTGATGCTAAGGCATTATGTTTTTCCCTCTCATATGCATCTGTATTTACAAACATAGACATATAGAGGCATAGAGTCATTCACAGTGTGAACGTACACACCACATACACACAAGCTATTTTTGAAGAAACTGCTAAGACATTTCAATACCAGCCAAACATATTTATCTGAGGATTAATCTTCATCTATTGAATCAGACGAGAACACTGCCATGCATACAATTATTTAATTAGCAGCCAAATCCTCTGCCAGTCAGCAGCCGTTCCAGGCATACTGATGGGGCAGTAGATGCAAATCTCACAGTAGTACTGCTTTTTCTCATTACTACTGCAATTAGCACTTAAATTGATGCTTTAAACATACTAATTTCTGGAATAATTCAGGATTTGTATGTTACCTGGGATCGCCTCACTGCAGAGACGACACCAGATTGCTACGCAAATTGAAGCACTTTTGAGCCAAATAACCATCATCATATCAGACAGAGCCAATTTGCATTTGCTTTTAAAGATAACAGAATGGCAATTTATGCAAATAAATTAAGTAAGTTTACTTCTGAGTTCTCCCTGAACTAATTATAACAATGTTCTAATTTTTTATCACATCTGAAAGTTAGACTGAAATCAATGTGTATTATGTTAGAAATCTGTTGTTAAAGGATGCCTTGTTTTGATGTCAATACATTTTCTTAATTCAAAATTTTGATGTTAGTTTAGTTACAAATGCAGATGTCTGTTACAGACATTTAAGTACTTTTCTTCTTGTTTGCATACCAGTAAAAGGTTTAACTGAAGCTGAACAGTGAAACACAGGACATATTGCTGTCCTTTTAAATATTCCAATAAAAACGATTTAAAGTATAGCTTTGAAGTTTTCATCTTTCATACATTTATTTGAAATCAATAGGCTTAGCATGCGATGAATGCTATGGAATATAGCTGCCCTTTGCTGGAAATGGCTTGAAAACCAAACTGAAAATAGGACTCCAGCAGCCTCAATGTTTTGAGATAGATAGTATTTTTTTTCTTCCCCTTGTGAAGTGTGAAATTTGCGTCTGCTTTTACTGTTTCAAATAGAAAATGAGTGCTGGATCTTTTACTAAGGGTATTGTCAGAAAAAAATGGTGTTTGACAGACCACTTCAGAAACCAGCTACGATGACATTTGCAATGCATGTATTCCTAGCGCATAGCTGGCTATGAAAAGGTGGATAACACTCAGCAGATTGAATGACCTAGAGAAGCATCTTTAGAGCAGAGAGATGTGGTAATATCAGCCATAAACCAGACTCTGTTACTGGTTAGCAGGGAATAAGTGAAAATAATATTAAGAAAACAGGCAGAGGAGAAACCCTGTAAAGCTAGCAGTACCTTGAAATTAGAGCAATGAATGTGTTGCACGTTAGACAGAACATCACATGATATTTGCTGAAGGGAAGTGAAGGGAGTATTTCTTTTCCCAACTACTCTTCCTTTCCAATCACACTGATAATGACCACGGATGGAAAGTATTACCTGGGAAATGTGTGCTGCTTGCAATTCACTGTCCACAATGGAAGCAAAAACATTCTCTTTTCCTTCGCAGGCAGCCATTAGTTCGGGAAGACACTCAATAGGTCCTTGGTAACCTCCATGTACACTCTTCCTTTTGCCTTGGCTCCACTTCCTGATACAGACAGCAAAACATATGCCCAGGGAGGGAAAGCAAACATTTGTTTTCAGTTGTTTTGGTGCTAAAACTTGATACTGGTTTCTGTTATTAAATGCTGGTCATTTATTTTTGGGTAGCATTAATTACTGCATCATCTAGGCATCTATAGAGCTTAGCATTATCTATGATATTAAGATAGATACGAATGTATTTTTATAATGGATTAAAATAAAGAGATAATTAATATACAGAGTTAGATTTGTTAGGACTTGGAACCCTTCCAGTGATCTCTTGTTAATTTGTCTGGAATCATGGCTCTCAAAATAATCTGTGGGGTTTAATTAATCAATGAATATTGAAAACAGAAACAGAAACTCCATTTGGAAAAGCATCACTGTGAAAGAATGAGTTCATTAATGAACATTCTCGGGCACAAAAATGACATTCAAACACAATCAGCAGNCTGGTGCATTAATGAACATTCTCGGGCACAAAAATGACATTCAAACACAATCAGCAGTCAGAGGTGGAATGAAATTGCAAACCTGCAAATGCTTAGAAGAATTACATACCGAAATAGGTAAAGGTGTTGTAGCTCTATATTGGGCAAAGTAAGCAGGGAAGAGTCATGTATCCATCTACCCTGAACCACCATCTGCACCAGATTGGTTATATTGAGAGCAGTCACCAGCCAGCCATGATGTGCTGCAACGTCCAGCATTGCCTAATCAAAGGAGACATATTAAAAAAAGAAAAGAGAATGCAAGTATAATTGTGTACTTGGTTCATACAAGTAAAAGCATTTCTTTAATGTTTAACATACAGGAATTTCTAGGCCTTCAACATAGGAATTTACTTCAACCTCTACTGATGGCAGCAGGCACCTTTTGAATTAACCTTAAAAAAAGATGGATTAAACCTTGCATCATCAACTCTCACCCTTGAAAAGGTAATTTACACCATGTTTTTGGGGGTGAGACCAGAAGGTGAGATCTTTTCCTTACAAATAACCTCTCTTTTACATAAACCAACTCAGAATGAAAAGAATAAATCTCAAAGTTTACTGTAAAGGAAGAAGTTACAATTAACTGCAGTATTGGTTTAGAATTTGACATGAGAGCTTTGCCAGAATTGCATATTTATTCAAAAATCCTTGAACTATTTAAGAACGACAACAACATATTTACGTTTGTTCAAAAATTAATACTAAAGCCACTTACCAGTAGCAGTTGTTATTCCCATTTTAACCTAAGGACTTAAAAAATCTCTTGAATTGGACTAGATAAAACCCCTAAAATTTAGCTTAATGAGCGTTTTTGAGGTTTTGTTCAACACTAACACCTAACTTGAAATCTTGAAGAAAGATTACAAAATAGCTAATAGTTTACCTAGGGTGAGTAAGAGCACTCAGAAATAACACGGATTTCACCCTTTGTACTGTAAACAGTTGATTGTCTTGAGAATGAGGAATGCTTGGCTGTCTCTCTTTTGGCATCTCTATTCTGAATCTGAAAAGCTTTCCCAAAGTACATAAAAAAACAAAGCAAACAGAAAACCCCTATCCAGCTACACGTCACACTTTAAAGTGTTAGCGATCATCCTGCCTTCCATGTCTGGTGAGTTTCTGTTCCATTTCTACTTATTATGTTTTAGACAATACAAGTAAAGGGTATACTCTAAGTATCACTAGCATAAAGATCTAAATCTGCAAAATTCATTATGGATTGTGCATTGCGAGTGGCCCTATTGACATGAAAAAATTGTTATGCTTGCTTTTTTCCTGACGGGACTTAAATTCTGTTTGGTTAGTCTGGAAGAGAATTTAAGAGTTCTTCCAAAGGAGAAAGGATCAAACACAAGCTTTTGGTTTCAAGATAATAATTTTTTTAATAGTAAATGCAGTTATTTGAGTATATACTTTTCAACCTGTCTAGAGTACATTAAAACAATTATTACAATTTATAGAAGCATTTCAGCTGGTGAAGGAAATTATGCTATAATGTTAGTTGTCTTGATTATTTACTGTTTAATAACATTACAATCACAATAAAGTGTGGGTCTTCATATTACAACACTAATTCAGTAGAAAGTCATGTATTTAAAAGTGGTTTGCCATGTAGGAAATTTGGAGTTTGATTAAAATACTAGAAAATGTTTTTTAAGAAAGCAAGAAAAGAGTCTGGTATATTGAATAGTTTCAACACTTCTTTAAATGCCATCTTCTTGATATTAGGAGAGCTGTAGTTTGGTTTTAGGACTAGGCTTAAGATGCTTCCATGGGTTTTTCTTTTAAAGACAAATGATATTGTTTGATACTTCCTTAGACAGCAAATACCTGCATCATTTTAACTTATTTTCCAGCCACTAGTGTAATGAGGAGAAGCTGTCTATGTAAGTCTTTACATTTAATCAAATGTTTTACGGACAAACAAAAGGCAGCATTTACTTAAGGCAAACTAAACAGTGAAATCTTCTTTAAACAAAGGAGTTGTTTACACACGCAGAGCTATTTCAATTAAATTACACTGATTCTGGAGAAATACTGAGTTTAAAGACACAAGTTAGTTTCAGTCCTGACCAGCCACACAGTTTATTTTAGCCGTTTACAATGCAATTTCAACAGGTTTTATTCCAGATCGAGGTGATAAGATCAGTGACACTTAGAAAAATATTTGAAGTGTTTCCCTGTATTACACAAATGTTGTCTCATTTCTCATGAATTGTGGATAAAGTGCCTTTCAGCTAATAGAGATCTAGATTTAGCATTTAACTCGTCTTCTTTGAAGGAAGAGCCATAGCACCCTGACACATGCTAACAACGTTCCTAGTGACCCTAGAAATAGTACCTCACAGCACAACATTAATGGTTTTCTTTTTCTGTCTTTTCACTTGGCTTGCCAACGTGATTTGCAGGTACTATTCTTTTTACCCAATAGAAAATAAAATTATGTTAGAAGTCACGTTTGAAAGGAGCAGCTTCATGGCCTGTAGTTATGTGTTGGTTCACATGATTTTTAGTCAGATAAAGAGGAAATTGTTCTCAGCATGTATCAGAGTGAAGTCCGTCTTTTAAACTTACAGGGCGAGTTGCTCTTTACCTGCTTCCACATTTTAAAATATACTGAAGCC
>WAAD01037433.1:0-69779 GCA_013389945.1 Fregata magnificens
GCCCTTCGCCTCGGTGGCTTCGCTGAAATGGCAGGCAATACAACTAGGGGGAGAGACTATTTGCTAGGTGAATTAGATGACTTAGCTCATATTATAGAGGGTAACATCTATACCACTTTTAATCTATCATAGCAAAAGGAAGGAGAAACACAGAAACAGAAATTTAGACTGCTCTTACCCTTGCAAATACTGAAGTGGTGTTTATTGGCCTGGGTCCATGCACTTTCATACTTCATGGAATATGAACTCTGTACTAAAGGCTGTACTTTGCGGCCTTTTGATTACTAATTGCAGAGAGTTCATTACAAACAGTATCATCGGAGTGCCAAAGAGCTCAAAAAGGACAGATAAAGGTAAATTCTAAACATAAAAACAAAAGAACCAGAACAAAGATGACAGATAAAAAAAGCCCTAAGAAAGGAAGGCAAAGATCACAGAAGACAGACAAAACCATGGGATTCCCAGGCTGGCTGGGACTGTCATGTGTCTTCCATCATGCTGGCAGTGGTGTTCATCTAGTATCTCCAGCACTGCTACGGAAAAGCCCACCAGAGCTTTCTTATGGACATGATGGTGTAAATAATCAGATCTTCTGTTTCTCGAGTTCTTGTGGAAGAGGCAGTTTTATGTTAGCACTCCATACCCAAAGCAATGAAAACCTCATAATAGAGCAGAATACTTCACGCCTCCATTCTGACATGAAGACAGTGGTTTTAAGACAGGTACTGAATATGCCTTTAATCAGTGCTTCGCATTTATGTCTCATAGCAGTTATCTATATTTAGCCCCTTTTCTCATGATCCTGTCTGTAGCTTTCCCCAGGACTTTTTCAACATTTCACACTTAAAAAGAACAGGACACAGGTGTCTGCCTGTCCATTCACTGGACGGTAGCCTAATCACTAATGAGACAGTCTAGGGTTTCAGGATTGTGTGTTCTCCTCCTTTCACTTCTCTCCCCCAATGGCTCACTGACTGTTCCTGAATAAAAGAATCTAATGGGCTTGCTTGGATGAGCTTTGCTCTTCCTAAGCACCTCAGACATGGCTATAGCACTGTCCGGGGCGGGGGAGGCGCGGGAAGAGAGAGATTGAACATCCTCCAGCAGACATTGGATGTGTAAACAGATCTCCCACTTACATTGCTTTTATCACAACAGCATCTCAGTCCTGACATTTTAAAATCAGTGGCCAGACCTGCATTTTCTGGAAGGACTAGACTCTGCTACCCAGGTTCTGAAACTAACTACTCCCCCCTTGGAAGACCAATATTTCTTCTAGATTCCAAGGAGACTTTGATGTGAGCTAGAGGCAGAGTTGCACAGCTGAGATTTCTGACCAAAGGAACATGTACCAGCTCAATAAAGGTAGTTTCTAGAACATTGCAGTTCAGTGTCTGTTTTTCTTGCATATTCAAGACTTTAATCATTATTTCTATCCATCACAGGAATTCAATAAGAGCTTCAGAACTGATCCTTGATCAGAGCTAAAGTCAATGTGAGTGGTAATCCATTTTCTGTGGCCAGTGAACTTGCACTCATTTACCTCAGGACCTACTATGGGCAGACACTTGAAAACACTGTAGTATTATTTTCCCCAGCACTTAGAACCATAGAATCATAGACTCATTAAGGTTGGAAAAGACATCTAAGATCATCAAGTCCAACCGTCAACCCAACACCACCATGCCTCCTAAACCAGGTCCTGAAGTGCCATATCTACACATTTTTTGAACACCTCCAGGGATGGTGACTCCACCACCTCTCTGGGCAGCCTGTTCCAATGTTTAACCACTCTTTTGGTAAAGAAATTTTTCCTGGTATCCAATCTAAACCTCCCCTGATGCAACTTGAGGCCATTTCCTCTTGTCCTATTGCTAGTTACTTGGGAGAAGAGTCCAACACCCGTTTCACTACAACCTCCTTTCAGGTAGTTGTAGAGAGCGATAAAGTCTCCCCTGAGCCTCCTCTTCTCCAGACTAAACAGCCCCAGTTCCCTAAGCCGCTCCTCATAAGACTTGTTCCCCAGACCCGTCACCAGCTTCATTGCCCTTCTTTGGACATGCTCCAGCATCTCAGTGTCCTTCTTGTAGTGAGGGGCCCAAAACCGAACACAGTATTCGAGGTGCAGCCTCACCAGTGCCGAGTACAGGAGCATGATCACTTCTCTAGTCCTGGTGCCCACACTATTCCTGATATGAGCCAGGATGCTGTTGGTTTTCTTGGCTACCTGGGCACACTGCTGGCTCATGTTCAGCCGGCTGTCAACCAGCATCCCCAGGTCCTTTTCCGCTGGGCAGCCTTCCAGCCACTCTTCCCCAAGCCTGTAGCGTTGCATGGGGTTGTTGTGACCCAAGCGCAGGACCCAGCACTTGGCCTTGTTAAACATCATACAGTTGACCTCAGCCCATCGATCCAGCCTATCCAGATCCCTCTGCAGAACCTGCCTACGCTCGAGCAGATCAACACTCCCACCCAACTTGGTGTCATCTGCAAACTTGCTGAGGGCGCACTCAATCCCCTCATTGATAAGGGTGTTACACAAGACTGGCCCCAAAACTGAGCCCTGGGGAACGCCGCTTGTGACCGGCCACCAACTGGATTGAACTCCATTCACCACCACTCTCTGGGCTCGGCCATCCAGCCAGTTTTTTACCCTGTGAAGAGTACACCTGTCTAAGCCATGAGCTGCCAACTTCTCCAGGAGAATGCCCTGGGAGACAGTGTTGAAGGCTTTGCTAAAGTCCAGGTAGACAACATCCACAGCCTTGCCCTCATCCACTAGGCAGGTCACCTCGTCATAGAAGGAGATCATGTTGGTCAGGCAGGACCTGCCTTTCATGAACCCATGCTGGCTGGGCAATCCTGCTTTAAGCACTTTAATCAACCTCTGATCTTAAGTCTCCAACACAGTGAAGCAATGTCTAAGGATCACTCTGTTGAATAATATTCTATTAAAAATAAAGTCCAGATATCTTTAAAAACATTAAAAGATAAAGTCCCTGAACCTGTAGTAAACAAGTACCAAAGGATTTTACATGAAAGTGAACATTAAGAAGATAGCTCTTATCTTTGCATACTTAACTGTATGATTATGAGTTCATATATTTGTAGCATCATATTTAGAAGATTTTACAATTGGCTTAAGAAATAAAAGCAGGACCATGCTTAGTAGTGAAGAAATTAATGTGAGGTGAAAGTCTTGTTCTGTCATGGTTGCTTTTTCTCTGAAGTTCGTGCACCCTCAGAGCACAAAACAGTCTTGTGAGAAGTGCTTGCACAAACCCTTCCAATCCTTCAGTGACTTTTGAAGGACCCAAGTCTGATCTCTCTCACTCTCTCAGCTTTTATTTCCTTTTCTCCTTGTTGACTGGCTCAGTGAAACCAGAATCAAGTCTTAAGGATGAGCCTTCGGCAGAGAACAGAGTAGGAAAAACACGTCACTAGTGTGACCTCCTACCCCCCAGTTTACAGAAGGTGCAAGCACAGAGGTTCCTCCAAGCTCTCCGTTCATTCACATGGTACACTCTGTCACCTCCTGGTGGCATGTGTGTGCTCTGTACTTACAGACAGAGCTACACACACTGCTTCCACTAAAAAAACAAACCAAACCGAAACAAAAAAACGGACAACTCATCTGATCTTATGTGTCCTATTAGAAGCCAAGATGAAGAAGCAAGACATCTAATTTAATTTCAAAACTACTTACAATTTACTCAAACTTTACCTCTGAGATGAATATAAGTGTGAGCTTGTCTACTCAGCCATCAACACAAAAGAATTTCAGTATTGAAGAGTATTGAGCTACCTGAATGCTAAGAATTGTTTTACTTGATGTAATGTCAAGGCTGACATTGGCACCTGCACACTTGTTTCATTAATAGGGAGAAAATGCATTCGAACACCAGGGAAAGCAAATCTGACTTTGCAATATTTTCCAAAATACCATCCACTTGCCTAAGCTAAATGAGATTTTATCAAGATCTTAAAAAAATATATATATATTAACAGAATTTCTCTCTTTTCTTGCATGCTTTGATCAGCTGCGAGGAAATTAAAAAGGCTGTTGCTGTTTGGCTTTAGCACTAAAATCCTATTGAGAGGAATGGTGCAATTAACACCTCTGAAAGCATTTTCTTGACCATTCTTACAGTCCAGAATATCATCTTTCTCAAAGTAAGGGTTTTTTTATAGTTGATATTTATAAATATCAATAAATGTCAGAGACATTAAGTAGAAAAATTGTTCTAACATCCAAAATGCAACCTGTAGAGAATTGTTTTTCCTGACAGGACCACATAGCTTTTCACTATCCTGGCCTGAACTGGAAGCTTAAATATCGTCACTCTAGAACTAGAAAAATTGCATCCAAGTTTTGATTTTTTAAGCACTTTAGCTTAAAAATAAATAAAAAAATTCAAAACTTTTACCAATTCCTAGCTGCTCAATTGTTAACTTTAATTAATCAAATTGTATTCTTGTATTAAAGTGTTTGTCTACTCTTTATATTAAACAGAAGATTCACAAATGTGGAGGATAATTTGGGCAGGTACTGCAGTTATGTAAGAGTTAATATGTGAGCTTTTTTAGGTCTTAAGTAGTTTTTGGAAAAGCTCAGTTACAATAAGGGGTGTTTGCCCGAATCTTTTGGAAATAATGTATTTTTATAGATATCTAATATATCTTTTCCCAAGATAGGAAGTTCAGAAAATATAAAGGCAGCTGCTTTTTTGTGTGTGTACATCTACTACTGCCTATTTAGGACTACTTTAGAAGATGAACTACTGTATTCAGCAATAGTCACCTACTGCAGTTCATCATTCAGAAAGGGACATAGGGAAGAGCTCAGTACTCCATCATCACACTTTGGATGCTCTCTGGAGTTCCGAGCTGGCTGAGGGGCTTGCAGTCCCCAGTAAGCATCCCCAGTGACAGGTAGGTAGAATTGCTGGGATTTGAAGTCAGGCTTCTCCTCTGAGATCATTGAGAAGATAATTCAGCTCTGACTCATTCAACAAGCTTCACAGGGCTTTCAGAATACTTTTCTATAGATTATCTGTCTTCAGGACCAAGCAAAAAAATATTAAAGCAACATCAAGGAGGTCTGGCAATTTTACCTCCTGCTTTTCTTGAAGCACAGGAAGAGAGGGCAATCTGAGAAACCAGTACACACAGGACAATAAAAGCAGACTGCTTAGAGAGGTTCCCTTTATTGAGCTTTTTTGGAAAGCTTTCATAGCTCCACAAGACAGATCTCTTAATTTTACAGTTCCATCAGATCAGCATTCACCAGTGCAGAGATCTCACTGACTTTATACTTCAGCTTGTAAGACACAGCAACAACGCTCAGTTTCCAACCAAACTAAAGATCAAATGTAGCTTACCCATACAGGCAGTTTGAAATAGGATGGGTTAGAACTCAAATGGTTCCCTCAGCAGTGATAATAGAAACCTAGAGCATCTACAGTCAATGCTGAGCACACAGTTTGCATGCCAAAGCCAGCCTTATTAACAGCCTTATGTTACTCCTCCTTCTCACTCCAGATAGGAGTAAAGGCTCCAGCAATAACCTGCCAGTGTTAGTGAGATATACATCACTCTCTCAGTCCCACTTTTCTTCTATGAATATGAAGTCCCCTTATGCAAAGAGGAAACAAGCAGGACTTTGGAGTAAGCAAGAGGAGACCTGCAGTCTGTTCTCATTTGTAATACAGTTCGAGACATCTGGAAAGTTCCTCATTACTAACATAGATTATGCAATTTCTATTTTCTACGTTAAACATCTATACTTCAATATTCAGTATTCTGTATTACAACGAAGACATATCCTACTTCTTGTCGCTACTGGAAAAATTAATTGTATTAACAAGTTATAGGTTCTATGAACATGAAGAGAAAAAATAGGGTATTTATATTTCTTGTTAAGACAGTTAAAAAAATTGCTTATATATTCCTCCTGTTAAACCAGGTAGGCCATAACACTAGCGGCAGTGTAACACAGAATGTACCTGTTAGAGATCATTGATTCGAAAGCTTTTATAGCTCATTTATGCATTATGTATGCGATGAGTGACTTCCCCTTCCAGCTTAATCAAGATTAAGTGTTTGGACCACAAATACTCTCTATTCTTGCGTTACTGAAAACAATTATACAAGTACAAAGAAATTTCATATAAAAATTATGTAACTGAAAATAGGAATCAGCATTGATCCACTTAATCATTAAATATTGCAGTTCTGTAGTAGAAACCAGTTAACATTCAGTGGTCATTTAAAACATCTTCCAGAGAGCTAGAAGTGTGCCCAAAGTGAGTCAGCTTCTGAGGGGAGAGGTCAGTAAAAGTATCTCTTCATAAGGGTTGCTTTAACATGAAGACTTGGGGGTTGTGGTTTTGCTAGCAGTTAACTGCATTTCTGTACTTTCTATGAGAAAGCCCTGTCCTAGATTCATTATCAGTATTTCTCAGCGTATCCCTAACAGAGCTTTGGCACAAGATCCCCAGCCGTAGCCCAGCTGCAGACATTTCCAGGCAACAGTTCCTCTGGCAGCCCAGCCTTTCCTTCAGCAGCCCCTTTCCAGCCCCATGCCGGCTCTCAACCCCCTCAGCCTCTCTCAACCCTCACCAGCAAAGACCTTGTTCCATTTGTTTGCTCTATCTTCTAATCTCTGTTCACAAAGGTAACCACAGATTACTTCAGCTGAAGCAGAATTCCTACTGAGAGTATTCAGACACAGCTCTTTCTACTCTAAAGATCATACCCTTTGATAGTAAGCATTCATACAGATGCAATAAATCCAGAGTATATTCCGTGGAAACATAAAGCTAACTGTTATTCTTTAAAGGAAACTAGACTTCAGAGAGTATCACTGTTATGAAGAGCACATTATACTGTAGGTACAATTCTTATTAAATGCATTTGCTCCAAAACAAAAAATAATGCCTTACTCATTAAGTATCAATTTGGTTTTCTTTTAGCCGTATTCTTTCTATAAATTGTTTCATTAAAAAGGGTTATACGAAACTAGTATCATCATGTCCTCTTGGTATCAGTACCGTACTTTGTAAACCACACTTTCATAATTATTAAGCAGCATGAAAGGTTCAACACATTCAGTCTCTGTGGCTTACAATTTGAACTCTTGAGATGATGGCTGGTGTGGGACAGGGAGGGCTGTGGAGTTTGTCCTTTCCCTTCTCACAAGTATATTTTAAAGCATGATTGCACCTCAGAACAGGGCAGGTTCCAAAACTAGCTTAAAATTGTCTATCTGTGTTGAGGGGTGCTTTACTGTGATTAAAATATGTGCTTATGTCCTTAAAGACCTTACGTTTGAATGAGGGAGCTGAGGTACCATGGGACATTGTCCTATTGCTCACCAGCACTACAGCCAGATACCCCTGCATGCCCTGCACTATGATGCACTCTTCAGAAGTCTCTAAATTACCAGTTTCTCACTGGATTCTCACCAGAAATCTTTTTAGAGCTACGTGGAAGTGAGGATGGGCCAAGGTCACGTTTGCTGACAGTAGACCTAGAAAAAGAAAGGACTAAATTCCAATTTCACTGCTCTGATTTTATGTTGTCCCATAATTGCAGAGCTTCATTTCCTGCCTATAAATTGAAAAGCTCATTGCAATACATTTTTGCAAGCATAATTGCATACCCATGTAATTCAATCCTTACTGTATTTTATACTGTGCATTAAATGAGTTGCATTAGAAAACAAACTCGATGGTTGTTAGTTGTTAACACATTTAGGGAATTAAATCAAGCTTAAAACCATTGCTGAAGCATTTGACACAAATCTCAAAGGCAAATCTCAAAGCAAATCTCTATCACGTACCCTGTTCTGTAGTTCGTTATTACCTCTTTGGGTAGGAGAGGGAGTGCGTGCCAATTTCCTTACACTGACAACAGCTTCTAATACAGTTGTGCACCCCTCACAATGTTTTGCATGCACCTTAGCAAATGTATGTGGCGGGTGTGTGTGTGGGTGTGTGTGTTTGTGCAGATAAAAACCTATTCTCCAGGGAATCAGTTGGGCACAATTCCAAGGATGGCTTTGCCTTCATTTCTCCCCAGAACAGGAGGGACTGACTGAGGCACTCTGCACATACTGAATCTTCATCCACAGGTGTTCTGGCTCTATGGACTGTGCAACGTAAGGCCATGAAATTCTAGTCACCTCTCGTCTAACTTTCAAAAGAACAACATGCTGCCTGTTGTCTGGCAGACTGTTCAAAAAAATGCCAGACTAGCAGAACAGCTTAAGAGAAGTGAAGGAATGTGGAAATTGTACATACAGAATGAAGGCAAAGCCTTGAATGCACACTCAGCTTCGACATATGATTAACCACGTATCCTACCCACATCGCTCCACCAGCAGCACCTGCCTCAGACATGATCTTTGTTTCCCCCAAAACATACACTCAGGCAAGAATATTTATTCCTTGCTGCCCGAGTACATGCAGTTGTCTCCCTCAGACCAATTCTTTTATTCACACTATTTCAAAATTCCACTCCATTGCTTCCTGCTATGGAAGGGTGGTGTAACCACTAGAAGCGGGACCTGAACCTCTGGGTCTTACACAGTCCAGTCAGGTACAACTTAGTTCTTCCCTTTCCCATTCCCTCACAGTTTTTGGCTTATTGTCTTCTCTTGGTCTAAGTGAGTTTATAGACACATTCTTCACTGGCAAATACATCTCCTTTTTTACCTCTGGTATGACTAAAATAAAATGATAGAGCACTAACAAACTTAGCAAGAGTGGTTGGCATTCTCCAAGCTAGCCAGTGGGACGATACTTCGCTTAAATCAATTTGCACAATACTCAGAAAATACTAGGTGGAAAGGGTAGGGAAGTAAGAAAGGTATCAGTTATCTTGATACTATTTGCTCCTCCATCATGAGAGAACCAATTATGTCTTTGTTCCTAGACCTGTGCAATCCTTCGTAACCTGGACCAGGTTTATGAAAGACAAAAGAGGGAAAAAAAAAGCAAATCATAACGCTTGATGCAACATAAGCCATGACCCAACAGATTAATTTAGATCTCTCTGGGATCCATCCAAACAATTTCTACAAATTCCACAGCCTAAGACTGCCAGAAACATGATTGTCTTTCTGACAAAAAACAGTCTCATGGGTGAAAACAAGACTTCACTCAATGATTTTTTTTTTTTTTAAATCTCCTTATTAAACAAAATCTATAAAATAAATAATGTAATTTCTTTAAAACTCAGTTTGAGAAATTGTTTATTCTGATTATTTTAAAAATTAATATCTTTAAGTTGTGATTACAATTAGTGCAGGAACCTTGCAATAATAAGATTGTGTAGAAAACAGGGATTCATAACAAAGCATCAGTTTCAACTGATAATTGCCACGAGTCATTTCTTTTCACATCCAACCTTTCACCATTGTGTTCCCAACATCCAAAAACCCAAGAAGCAAAGTTTATTTCCTACATTTTAAATAGGCAAACTAGGGCAAGGAAACCACAGTGTGTCGTTCCTCCCCCCGCCCCAAACCACAACATGCCAGCCAGCAAGTTTTGGGAGGAGACGCGGTAGGGAGCTGCTCTGGACTACTAGACCAAGCCAGAGGAAGAGATCATATGCGAGAGCAGGCTGTTGGACCTACTTAAGTAATTAACTCATCTATACCCACCAGTTGTCACTAGGTTATCAACGGGCAGCTTCCCAGAACGGGATTCTGCTGATTACACTGCTTCTGAGGAGGGACTCAGAGCTGAAACCTCCCACCTGTGTCACACCGCACCTCCTCCAGGAGCCACCACCTGCTGTGCTACCTAGCACAAGCACGGGCACCTCGCTGTTCCCATAGCCACTTGCAGAAACCAGAAACAAGGACTCTTTGGGGCTCAATCTCCCCCAGGTTGTCTGGGCCACAGAAACTCATCATCGCACCACCTAGCCCTGAATAAGAGGCCACAAGTTAGCACCACAAGACGCTGGCAGATACCAGAGCAAGAGTGCACGGGCATTTCACAAGAACAGCTGGACCTCTGGAAGCTGCAGCCCTCCTGTGAGCCCCACAACTCCATCCCAAAATGTTTGCATGGATCAAGAACTTCCTCACTACCCCTTAAAGAGCAAGGCAAGTTTAGGCAGGCAAACTGCTGCCAGAGAACAGCAGTCTCAAGAGCTGCAATCAGTTCACCCTGCCATCTCCATGCCACCTGGCTGAAGCTCTGGACCTCCTTTTTGTTCGTATGAAGCGCATGGAGAGCTGATTTTATAAGTCCCAGCCTTGAGACTCCAACTCACAATATCAGATATGCACACCAGTATCCGTATACCACTGAAAGCAAAACAAACCAAAACAAAAAAGAGTACTTTGCTGTGGCCTAGAACCATTGATCTCCCAAGCATAGGTAGGAGACAAGAAAGACAAAAGACTGGATGGGGATGAGGACAACATCCATTGTCCTCCATGTTGCACACCATTACTCCTGGCCACCCATTACTTGTGCAACCCCCTCTCTGCTTACAGTACATCGGTGTGAAAACATAAGCAATACATATATATATGAGAGAACATGGATGAGCAAGATCAGTTTCGCTTAAAATAGGATCACTTGCCCCTTCCATAAGATCCTGCAATGGGTTCTGTTACATTCATTTCCTACATGCAGATCTCATATGAACCCTTCTCCAAGACTGCTTTCCTACCTTCCGCATGCAACAGTCTTCCCTCAGTGCTCTCCAAGCAGCCCTTCTCCACCCCTCTCACTGGGGACAATTCAAAGCAACCTCCAGCACCTCCACCTACTGCTCACTGGTGCCTTGTGAGCTGCCTTGTAGAGCAGTTGTGCTTAATTGGCAATTTGGGCAAGAGCAGGTGAGCCCTGGCCTCCTGCACAGCCAGACTGAGGACACGGCTGGATGGAGCGCAGTGCAGATGTCTTCCAGGCCACATGTCAATGTGTTTTTATCTTTGAAGTCATGAGTGCGGGGAGGTGGCTGGGTGATAGGCCTGGGTGCTTGGAAAAGCTGGGAGATCCCCAGTTTAGAAATGGCCATTGCAAGTGCCCTCTCCCTTCTAACTCAGCCCCAAGGAGCTGTACCAAAAGATCCTCTCTTGCTTTCACACAAGATTTTCTGTGTTAGTTTGCAGGGAGCATGCAAAAAGTTTAATTGGGAGTTCAACGGGCATGGTTTTGGGTGCTCCTAGCTCCTCCCTGACTTCTAAATCAAAACAAACTCCGGCCAAGTGAATGCATTTGCCAGAGAGCACAGTTGCTACCGCAGCAAGCTAGCCTTTGCTCCCAGCAAGGGATGCCATGGGTGCCAACACTATTGATGTTCATCTTGGTGTGACCCTGCTTCTGGAAGCTGCAATGGAGAGACAGAAGCAAAAACGCTGCAGGTCTCTGTGCCACCCTGGGCACATCCTTGATCTGCCGTTCTGTGCTCTGTTTGGCCAACAACCTGACTCATACCCTGTTGTTCTCAAACAAAATCACTAAAACGGGACCTAAGGGAAATAATGGACCAGCTCTGGCTCTTGGAGGTGTTTTGCCTTTGTAGAGGACTGCCTTTGACGTCTCTTGGGAAAACGACAATGGGCAAGGTGGAAGCATATGCTCAATGCTATTAAAACCTAAAAGAGAGCAGTGGTAGAGTAGCAGAGGAAAGCAGCCATACTCTCTGAAGCCTGGAATTTAGTTACATCTTTGCCTGTGCTCCTGTATTAAATAAAACTTTAGTAATAATATTGTCAATTCACTTTTAAAATTCATACTGCAGTACTTGCCCCAATGACCTCCTGCAGCAGCTGCGCAATCCACCAATTAATGAAAAACTGCATAAAGGAGGATCGAATACAAAAATTGCCCCTTTCAGATTGAGGATGCAAGAAGACAGGGCTGTGCGAGCGTTGCAGGTTCACAAGAGGTTCAGGCTGAGGTTTTTAATCTTGAAGCAATAACTACAAGCTGTAGCTGTCTTTTAGTGGAAGGTGAGTACGTCTGTATTTGGTGTCAGTTTCTGTAACGCACAACCTGGTGGCTGAAGGAAAGGCCCCCTCAACCCCAGCTCTGAAGAACAACTTCCACCTCTGTCGGTCTGTTTTTTCTGGAGAGGGCAGGAGACGCTCTTCTACCTCTATGACTCTCTGCGTTGTGGTTACCAGGGTGCTCATCGACCAAGTAGTGATGGGAGAGTACAAATGATTAATGAAGCAAATTGTCCCTTTTTACCTCACAATGAAGTTCTGGATTTAGGCATGTTTCTATAGTAACAATAATGTCTTCAGAAGAATTTGTTGGTTTATCTCCTGGATTAATTCTATGAAGTCTTACAATATTTGGAATTTAAAGCATCTTTCTGCGCCACAGAAAGCAGATCGTTGTTTCCCTCATGAACAACAACCAAAATTAAAGAACATTTTGTCTGATATTTAATATTACTAAAACAGGACATATTTACAATTCTGTAATGCAAACAAACACCCCAAACCAGCCCTCCCCACCCCAAAATAACTAAGCATGAGAGGAATATCTCTGAAATATGCCTGTAAGAATGCAGGGAGGGATTGGTCTTTTTCATTTGGTAGAGTATGGCAACGTCTCATGACAAGAAAAAAAGAAGTTTTTTTTTTTAAAGAAACCAATCACTTTAGTTCATAATTAAACCATTCTATACATTCCAGAATACCACATAGTATCTCTTTCATGGGACGCAGGTTTTGACAGTCACTTATCTTGTTTGCAGGTGCATTCGTACAGAGGTTTAGGAGAATGTGTTTTTATGTCAACGTGATATACAAACTGCTTGAATTTCCAGAAACACTTTGACATTCTTTTGCATCGCCCTGACAACAGAAAATCACAGAATGCAGTTCCATCACACTGACTGTTTTCAAGGAGTCCTCCACGCTTTCAGAAAGGATCAATGTATTTCAGAGTCAGTCTCTGCATTGTGTTGAAATTACTTTGTGGAGCAGAGGGTTAATTCCTTCCATTTCTTTTATTATCTTTTAAAAGAATAAAGCTTTATTTTTCTAAAGATGAGCTCCATGACTTTTCTTCCTGTCTAAAGAGATCTTTAGGGCCAAAGGTGCACTAAACCATCCTACTTTTAGGTGGGTCATCCCTCCAGTACTTTGACTATGAATATCAATGGGTCAGTGCAGTTTACCTACCCAGGTTGTATGAGCTCGATCTATGCGACACCCGGTGCCCTTGCAGGGTGAGTTCTGGTACATGTCCGCGGCCTCCGGACTGGCCCTGAGAATACTGGTAGGATGGGCTCCCTAAAACCTGCAGCATTCTGAAGTGTTTTAGCCATGAAAATCAGAAAAAAAGAAGCTATTCTAAAAGATGTTGGAGATTATTCTGACCTTTATCTTAAAAACTTTACCGAATCTGGACATGGTCTTGGGCGTGACTTAGCTGACCTGGGTTGAACAGGGAGGCTGAACTAGATAATCTCCAGCGGTGCCTTCCAGCCTCAACTATTCTGCGATCGGAGGGTTTTATTTTCTGCCTTGAAATCTGCTTTCTGCAGCAGTGTTCCCACACATCTCAAAGCTGTAAGACCAGGCCAAGGCTTCTTGTTACACATGCTCATTTTGAGCAATGCTGGCCACAGGGGACAGAAGCTTGTCAGCTAGCAGGGGGCAAGGAGAGACACATAATGATATTACAGAGGATGTGCAGAAGTCACCAGGGAAAACACAATTCTTCTCATTACCTGGGAGGAGGTAACACCCAGCGTGCTGCAAGGTAAGCAGCAGAGCTCTGGCAGATGTGCTGTGCGCTGCCGTGGGACCTCACGCCTGCTCTGCAGGTGGCCCTGGGGCTGTTGTGCCATCTTCTGCTCCTGCAGGGATCCGAAACAGATAGGGGAAAGGCTGAGGTGGCTCACCGGGTGGCTTTAGAAGGTCTGCCAGCAAGATGCAGAATCCTCTGATATCCTAGATCCCCCTAAGACACTATTGAGCTCTTCTCCATCTTCAGTTTTCAGTATCACAGAGCTGTTGGTTGATACGCCTAAACAGATACATACACAGGTGAACATACACATTTTACCAACTGAAAAAAAAAATACAGTCAAACTGTTGCATAAAACCTAGGAATAAGCATTACTAAATGACCTAATGGAATATTAACACACACCCCCTTTTCATTATTACTAGTCAAGTGTATTAAACTTGCAAAGAAACACAAAGCAGTCAGAAAGGTGTAGTTTCTGAACACAAATAGCAAGCAATAATGCCTGAACACAGAGAGATCCTGAACCATGTGAAAGGACCCACTACAAGTGCAATATACTCTATGATTTTCTGCTTTTTGTACTCTGTAAATACTTTCATTTACGCTCTGACAATAGTGTCAATCTGGGCAAGCAAAAACTGTCACAATGAGTGTCAAGAAACCTGTAACTGGGGAAAGTGAAAAAAAAAGTAGTTCTACCCATGGGAGCACCTGTGGGTACGACAGATGTCAAAGTAATGGCTCATACACATGGAGCCAAATATCTTTTCATGGGTGATTTTGCAGCCATGGGAATAACTCTGTGTAAGAGAACTTGGAACTATTTGTGTGTACTAAGTTTGTCCTGGGTTTAAGTATTTTTCTCTGTAGAATTTTCAGGATAACATTCAGAGACTGCCAATCACACTTACATCACCTCACAGAAAACATAATTTCTGCCCTGATTTCAATTATTACTTCTAAATATGCCCAATCATCTATATACTACTTGTTTCTAAGCTAGCAATGTGCAAGATTTCAGTCTAATACACCATTTTCTTCCTTTCAGAGCCACACTTTTGGTATTTGAACCCAGGTACATAACAATTGAAAACTGTTATGAAGACTGAAGCCTATGGTGTCCACTGTTTCTTCATAGAGTTTGAGCAGTATGTCCCAAGGCTTTGGATTTTCCCACTTTAGTGTCTTTTGTGTCCATAAAACAGGCTGAAGAATTACATTTCTTCTCAGCATTTTCACTGAATTGGAATACAGGTGAAATTTTCTCATCTCCTAAAAGAAAGGCACTATAGGTGGTCTGCGTTATATTTCTATATGCAGGAAACATCACTATAGCTATATTTTACTTTGGATAATAGAAGTAAGTTGGAAAAGTGGAGGGATAACTTCGCAATGACTGTGCGTAATACCGTATTCATACTGTTAGGGATAGAAAGCTTAAGTATCAGTGAAATCCTGGGAAATAGGCAGAGATCAAAAGACTTCCTGAGAAAATAGCCTATTTTTGTTTGAAGACCGTTACTTGCTTTTACTAGTGTTCATAAGAGTATTAAGCATTCGCTGTTCAATATACATGTTCTCTATCTATCTTATCTGTCAAGTTCTCCTTATTGCCTGAAATAAAACCAGTGCTCTCCAAATGGATGTGTTGTGATTAGGTGTGCAAACCAAGTCAAAGTGCTAATAATACCTGTTAAAAGTTCTCTACACATTTCTATGGGATGAATCAGAATTGATGTGGGCAGTAAGAATGTTTTTATGCAGTGTCCCCGCTTCTGCTTAGACCAAATGCTGGCTGCTTCAGCCAGGAGAGTCCTGCTTTTCAGCACTTTTCTTCTACAGGTCCATTTGCAACTTTGTGAAAAGTTAAGTTTTTTCCCTCAAGACTATCCTAGCTGAGTGCTGCGTCAAGCAAACACTTTGGAAAGGCATCCCAGCTGCTCTCCAAATAGTGAACATCCCAACCCACTTTCTTCTGAAATCTGTTGGGATCTGCCTTTGAGCCTGGCTCGATCTAGCTGAATTGTCACCAGCCTCTAAAGGAGCAGTAAGCTAAGCTATCCTGTCTATTTTATGGCATTAGAAAGCAAAATGCTGGCATTTTTAAGCCATGAAGCAAACGGGTCCAACACGTGTATGACCAGCTCAAGGGTTTCAAACTGCCAACATTGCATGCAAAATAAAAGACTGTGCTGCCTTTCTGTTAGCTGTGTCATTTTAATATAACTCTTCCTTTGTCACAAGACTTTTCATGAAAATAACCCTTTATTCGAATAGCATTATCTGAAGAAGGATGATGTTAAAGAGCTGTGACAGACTGAAGAAAAAAAAAAAAGCTGTCATATTATCAAAGGGAGTCTTGTGTGACTCATTCAGTTATTTCATGCCTGTATAAGCCCACACCTGCATCACGTTTTCACTGATTTCCATCATATAAAAATAATACTTAATTTTGAGTATAATGTGTTCTGTATAAAGACAGATATTTAAAAGTATGATTGGAGTCATCTGCCTAGAGCACAGAATATTATACCTGGATGCATTTTATGACCCTTTTTCATGGTACTCTCTGAAGCAGCAGCAGGAACTTGGAGACACAGTAAACCCTCCAAGCAAGAAATAGAATAGATGAAGCAGTTGACTTGCATATCCTGGACAGTGCAGGTTTCATTTTTTGATTAAGCACAATTTAATTCATTTTGGACTACTTATGTGGCAGTGACTGTTCAGTATGGGAAGGTGAGACATTGCACTTAAAATGATCATACACCAGAGAGTGTATAAAAATAGAGGGTTGCAAAAGAAAGTGTTTGGAAACTAAGAGCTGGGAGAATTAATATTGCCCTTGAAGCCTTACCATGCTGTACTTATATAGGTGTTTTATCGTGGGCTGTGGCACATGTTCACAGGCAGCGCTCTGCACAGGACCTTCCTCCTTCAGATCACAGGATGGAGCTGCTCACAGAATGAATCAAGGCTGTGCAAGGAAAAGGACTAAAACCAACTCTGGTGCCTGTTGCAGGAACTGGAAAGCACATAGTGGATGAGGCAGAAAGGGTGAGCTCATGGTTAAGGCAGATTAATGCTGCCCAGGGTACAATTTTTCTATCACTGCCTCAGCCACAGATGGCTGTGAAGTGCCACAAGTCACCCAGTGCAACTCTTTGCACGCGCTAATAAGCTGCGCTTGATGTGATCCAGGGGTTGATCTGTCCAAGTGCTGAGCTGCAAATGGTGTTAGCGCCCATGGCGCCGAGTGCTCTCCGAAAGCCAGGCTAGTCATACTGACCTAGGCACTCCTTAAAACCGGAAAAAAACCCTGTGTGTAGTAATGTGCAGAGGTCCCTCTATATTCAGGATTGCCCTTCCACGTGTTTCATTGGGCTAATATTACAAACGTGAAGACCACAGAGCTTATGGATCAGAGCTCCCTAATGCCACAAAAATGTGAATTTCCATTTTGAAGGCACTAATGTGAGAGGTATGGAGGAGCTGCTGCAGCTGCCAGCTATTTTGTTTTGCCCAAACGCTACTTAGTCTCTTTCTAATCTAGTCTGGGACCAGCAGTAGAATGAAAACTACCCTTAAGGGTAACCCTTAAGTTCATTTTTTGAAAATGAACTTAAAATTAAATTTATTTCAAAAATTAGAATTAATTTATTATTAATTTTTAAAGTAAAATTAATTCATATTATTAATTATTATATTGTATATTATATATTATATAACCAATGTATAATTATTATATTATTAATTAAAGAAAATAAATAAAATTAAAATTAAATGAACCCAGTAGTTCATTTTTTTCAGCTGTTTTCCAGCATCAGTAGCCTCTGTGCTGCTAGAAAAATGCATTCAAATAGTGTTACTTTTGCAAGCCAAACACTGACATATAGGAAGCCTTGGCCTTGAGGCAGACTGTGAAACTGTAATACTGTCATGTTGCCTATGGATGCCTTAATACAGTCTTTAGTTAAATGATACTCCAGGGGAAGACGCGGGGGCTGTGCAATAACAGATTGCAGACAGATTTTCAGGCTACAAGAGCTGTACTGCTCACCTGGCAAACTCATGCCAGACACCACTTTTTCTTCCACGATCCCCTGCTCCATACAAGCTCTGCTCCAACCTCCACTGACTTCAGTGCCTTTAACTCATATTGCAGAGGGTGGGTAAGGCGGCTTTGTATAAACTCTAAGTCAAACTTGTATCTAGATAAAGACAATCACACTTAAATCTTCTTGATTAGCCTTAACCTGAATCAGAAAGAAAAGATTATGACTTCATATGTAGCTTTTCCTAGCACCGCTTTCTCATAAGCCTTTTTGAGACTGTGTGTTCTCCAGCTTTCCCGAGTGCAGCCCCTCACATTTCCAAGACCAGTGAGTGTTTTAAGCAAATGGGAGGTAATGATCTTATTTTAAGAACAAGAGAACAGAGGAAGATATGAAAGCTGACTAAAAACCTGGTTAAGCAGACAGACTAGAGCTCACAGTTCCTTATTTATTTCTTTGGACCCAAGTACTCAGTGTGAACATTGTCATTCTGCTTTAATTCAGAGAACAGAATTCATACAAATAAAAAAATGAACTGTTAAATACAAGCAACAGAAAATATTAAGAGTCCAAGATTACAATACTGGCAATATTCTTTTCATAATAATCATGATAAATTTATGAAATAAAGTATTTTTGCTGTAGCAGGACAATCCTGTCTGTTTCAAATCACCGAAGGGTTTCAGGCCAGACTAACTTTCCTAATTTACTGCTGTTGAAACTCAGTTGGCTGTCCAAATTCTGTGCTGTTGAAGAATGCACTAGCAAAGAGACAGAGCTTTAAAACCCACATACATCGCAGCCTGTGACTCGTGAAAGATGTATCAGTAATATTCATTCATGGGAAGAGCAGAAATCTAATCTAGTCTACATCACTGGTTTCACTTCAGTATGTTCAAAAAAGCTAGCAATTCTATTATGATTTTAAAGTTATTCTCAATTACGAACACTTTCATTTGATAAACATTTTTAATATTATTTATCTTATAGCTACAATAACAAGAATCCTTGCAGAATATTATATGTATAATACTAATAGAAATCTTTGCAGACATTTGGCTAAGTTTCAATAAGCTTTTGTTTCGGAAGGTACAGATTCACCAGGCGATCTGGTCCAGTGTGTTGCAAAGAATTAATGCTCCCAGTAACTCATGTGCTATGTAAGTTGTTACTTCTTCAAGCTCGTGCAGTACCTTGGTTGTTTGTTCAGTGTGTGTTTGATAAACCTAAGAGAAAAGAGCTGCAGCATAACCAAAGAGCAACAGCAAAGCTCTTTCAGACCCTTAAAATATAAACAGTAGTACAAAGCACATTCTAATGCAAGTTTTATTCCAAAATATTTTTCCCTTCTTATGTAGATCCTAAGGTGATAAACCACAGAAATTTTTTTAGTGTTTTCCTTGAACCTACCAACCACTCAAGACTATGCCCAGTGCTGTCTCTTTGGCATTTTTAAAGTAGCAAATGGGATTGAAAACGCTGGTCAGAGTGTTGTCTGGCACACGGAGCTGAGACCAGAGCCTGGTGTGCTCAGAGTACTACATCTGGCAGCAGGAGATAAGAGACCCTGTGGGGAATTAGAAGTTCTTTACACCTACGTGTCAGAAGAGTCCTTCCACTTTGAAACTGGTCTTTTTCCATAGTCGAGGTTCTGAAAGGCAAGCAGAGATTAAGCCAGGTTTCCTCAACCAAATGCTGTCACCACGTCTCATAGTGCCCACCGGTGCAAAAGTTCTCACTGCAATAATAGTTTTGCTTCTCTGCATGTCCTGGTACCACCTGCCTATCTGGACCACCCCACTTTTCTATGGAGTGACCTCCCGTGTTACCTGCATCGCAGGGGGGCAGGTACCTGTTGTCGTATGGTCCCATCAATATAATGTTTGTACCCTACTGCAGTTAATTTACATACAAGACTGTACAGTGCAGCTGTAACTATGACTAAAGGGGACAGATCTTTCCAGATACATCCGTTACATTACAAACACACCTGGAATTTGATCTACCAAACACAAAATACCCACTGCTAACAGGTTGTAGCTAATCCGAGCTGGCAAGCAAAGGATCATAGTCACTGCAAAGAGACCGTTCATGTAGATGGCTGTTGCAACAGTGCCATGGCAAGCTCTGCAGGGAGTAGGAGAAAAGCAATTTTGACCTTCATCAAGGTGCTGGCCAAAAAAAATAACCATCCCAGAAGACATACAACCAGCAAGAAGACAGCAATCAGCATAACACTGCACGTTTGAACACTGCATCAAAATATCAGCACAACTCACTAGAGGAGAAATACCTCAGCTGTAGCAGAACAGCACTGTATTTGCCGCTCAGGTAACAACTGCAGCACAACATTTACCAGAGACACACTAAGCCTGAGGCAAAGCTGAAGTATAGAGATGTCATTTTGCCATGCATTGATAGGGGGAATAATATAGCAAAGCTGAGCTTACCAGGAGGTTTTGATCAAGTGTATCAGTGGATGCGTTGACTGAGTAATGAGTCCAGTCGCTAGGTTTTTAATTACTCCCTGGTCCTCAGTTTCGGGTCCTGAAGTGTATATAAGAATATATACATAACATAAGAATATAAGAAGACTTCACAGGGCTTCCTGGCAGGCAGATTTCACTCAACCGGTTAAGGTTTTTCTACCAGACATCACAGAGCCACGTTGAATTACTTTGTGTGTGGCCAGAGCTCTTCTGCAAAACTGTTGAAGACTCACATATGCAGGTGGGCTTAGATTAATACATTTTACTCTGTCACAGCTGGTTATACCTGCTGAGGCTAGAGGTGGGAATAAGACAAAGGAGCCTGAAGATCTGAAATATGGTAGGCAACCACGATTGCCTCTGTTGGGGGTTAGAGCCAATTTGTACAGAAACACTCTATCTGAACAGTATTTATTGGTGCACTGTGGGTCTTAATACAAGTCAGAGCCATCTTCACAAGCTGCATGAAAGTCTTTGCACACAGGTACTGGTAGGAAGCCATTACTCTGTCAAAGCAACTCCCATTAGTTTCAATAGGAGATCCAAGCTGATATCATGGGAGGTCACAGACCTATTAAAATTTGCAAATGAAAACCATAGCTTCCCATGAATGAAATAATTCCACAGGGATGCCCAGCAAATTTAGACCAAGTTTACTGTATTCAAGCCTGCTCTGAGATCACAGCAAGTGAGAAGAGTCACCATTTTTAAATCAATTGTAGCTTTCATGAGCTCGGTGCAATTTTCAGAGCAATCATGTCAATTCTGCAGATAACCGTTGTGCAAGTTAAGAATATAAATTGTATGACATAAAAGAAAGAAAGAGAAAAAGCCAATTCCTTTTTGAGTTCACATAATTGCAAATGAAAGACAGCAAGAAACATCAGGGAGTCACTTTTCACAGAAGCACAGATAGCAGGGACTTAATTAGCATCGGATCATATGTATCAGGCTGAAAATGTGCGATGAATAGCTAGCACTTTCACCATGAGACAAGGCTGATAATCTGCTCTATTCTTTCAGAAAACATTTATGTATGTAGAGAAATGATCCTGGCCACAAATAATCATGCTGACTGCTGTAGACCTGCTAAAAGGATAAATTTGAGCCTAAAACACCTAAAAATGAGCCTTAAAATGTATATTCAACGAGGCTGTAGTTTGTATATGGCAGAAAAGAGAACTTTCTGCCAGCCTCAGCCACAGAAGAGATGTACACTTTACCTTTAATGAAAACAACCTACGGCAATCTTTTGAGTTGCTTGGATTTATTTTCCTTGCATCTGACTAAGATGAAGTATGTGTTGTGTTTAGGATCTATACTGGTACATTTTGCAGACCTGTATTAACTGCTATAGGCTTTAAAGTTACTTGAATTTTTGCACCACGATGACTGAAAAAAGAGTGAATTATAGGAAGCTGGTGGTGTCAGGGAGAGTGAAATGTATATAAGTAATCCCATTTCCAGACAAATGAGACACCAATTGGGGAACACATTTGCATTACTTCATCATCCAGATGTTACAGAATTTAGCACCGTGTCTCTAGGGTCTTCTCTTCAGCCTCCAGCCTGCAGGCCTGGCCACACGGACCGATCTCTAAAGCCATTCCCTCTCGAGTTAATTACTGCTTTCAAGTTTCTCCCCGTTTTCCTCAGAAGAGTCTTCCACTTGCAGATTCCTGCTAATTACTGTTCTGGTGATAATATTTTATGAGGACCCAGCTGACCCCTGCTCCTCCAAGCTGTCTCTGCAGACCTCTGCAGAGTGAGCCCAGTCCTGGGCAAGTATATGTTTACAGTAAATAAAAATGTGAGGCCTCCTTAACTCGCAGGCTCTTGCTCTTCTTTCAGAGCACTGCTGAGTTACCTGTCTTGCTCTGTCATGGTTTCAGTATTTGCCAGAGGAGTATTTCCTACAATGCCTCCCCCTTCCTTGCTTTCCCCATGTTGTTGTGGTTCCTGCTGCACAGCCAGGAGAACCAGGGCTCAGCCAAATCTATCACTGGTCATCCAGTTTGCTCACAGATCAATCTGCTATTTTTTCACTACCATCATGGGAAATAATCCTTTGTTTACCACTATGCTGCTTCACACAGCACAGCAGAGTGTAGCTCTGGACACTACTTCTTCCTTCCACAGTCCTGTAAGAGCTTATTTAAAGAATTAGACAGAAAATAGTACCAGGGTGTTTAAAAATAATGTTTCCTATTATTATGCTTCTCTTACTTCACCCTAATTTCTTTCTTTGTTCCACACTGCAAACGTTGATTCTCCAGCAATTCTACAACAGAGGAAGCGAGACTCAATAGCTCACCATAGAAGAGGACAATAAAAAATAACCAGATTTTCATCTGTATGTTGTTCATTTTGCTACACAATTCCAAAACAGACCTTAAACAAGAGCTCTTAGTGACCCAAAGAGATCTCTGAAAATCCTACTTGTTGATGGAGCCTACAAATTTACTTGCACCTTTTCTATACCAGCATTTCCCCCTGCCTCAGATATTTCTCATAAATCCCTGAAAGAGAGCTTTTAAGAGTGCAGGGAAACACTTCAGCCAGGGGCATGACAGCTTAGCTTTGGCCAGAACTGAACCTGATTTATGATGTTTGAACAAGACCACGAATTAAAGCACGGTCTTTGGACACTCTGCTCTAAACTGGACAGATAAATCATTTTTATACTTGGATGCTTCTGTTTACCTAATTCATGATGTCTTTAGTTCAACAGCTTAATATTTCTTTGAACAATCATGAGATAAGAAAAGGATTTCAGAATTGCTTCACATCTGTATTAGTTGATTATGGGCTAAGTTGCAGAAGTTCTCTGAATTCAAACTAATCAGGGGATACAGAGATGTGATAGTTTGTCACTAAAGCACCAAAGATTTCTTTTTTTGTGCTTTTCTCCCTAAACATTCAAATTCCTCTCTTTTTCACATACATGTGGACCATGATCAAGTCACCTTTTAACCTTCAACTGCAGTAAGTAAATAGATTAAATTTTATATCCTTTTCCTCCCATTTTAAAATCTTTCTTGAATCCTTTTGCACAAAGCATGCTAAGAAATAGTGTTAGCCCTAGAGCAGGTCATTATATTCTGCAGTGGTGGTATTATTATCCTGTCCAGAAGCAACGTACTCTTTCTGCTCGTATGATATTCCCCTGCTTATATATCCTTTGACATAGTGCCAGGCAGATTCTTTATTGTCACAAGTAGGTATTTGAATAGTGCTACAGTGCACATCAGAGCGGTGTACTGCGTGATTCCCTTTCACTCAGGAGGCAAAATACAAATCCATTAATTAATCAGATTTCAATCCCTCTCTTTGTCTTTAATATTGATTGACCGTGGACTGTTTTGGGGTTTTTTTTAATTAAATATTGTTTACAGAATACGAGACAGGTCCATACCTGGACCTGTCAGTTTAGTATCTTGACTAAATACTCCCATTATGTAAATGTCTTTAAAAGGGAAGAAAAAAATAACAATGACATGTATATTCATACACATATATAAAATATGTATGTTAATAGGTATGTTAATAGGTGTATTAATATATGTTAAATATGTACTTGTAGGCACAACATCAATCTGAAATACTACACTTTTTAGATATCAAAAGAACGATTTAAAAAATCTTTATCAAGATAGAAATTTTGTGACATAATCCTCCCCCACTCAGTTTCCCTGAAGCACATTTGCCTTTTAAGCACTACCCCTGAGCTTTTCTTATTTGTTCCAGAACCACATTCTTTTCCTCCATGAAGCTGTACTGTGATCATGCCTTGCTCATAGGTAGCTGTAGGAATTAATCATTAAACTAGAAATATTTTTTAGAGATAATTCTATCTAGCAGACACAGAATAATCCTGAGCCAGTGGCAATACCTTGTTTGGAAAAATCATATTTAGAGACTTGACAGGTATTTTGCCATTGGCAGGGATAGCCCTATGGTATGTGTCTTTAGACTTTAAATTACCCATTATAATGCAGATCCTTTCTGCATAAGAAGGAGCTGCTAATCTAGGTCCTTCCCCTGATTTGGGCACCCTTGCAGACTCCCTGGCAGTAAGTCCCTTCACTGAACCAAGGGTGCTCTACACCTCCCCTTTCAATTTGTCAATAATTACAGCAGATAACATCACACCCTGTGCAAAGTGCCAGTCCCTTCTGCCTTTCACCAGTCAGTGATTCACTAGAAGCCTGTTTTTTTCCTTTTTAGCTTGAAGACTGTATATTAGAAAAAAAGAAATTCCACACATTAATAGATCCAGACTTAGGTCAAACTGAAGGTGATATCCCAGCGTGTTATGACTTTATGGAAACGATTTGCATGCAATTTTTACTGGATTTCTTTTTCTATATCTGTGGAAGGGAGGCTTATGAAAGAATTTCCACATATTAATATACAGAGCAACTTGTTTATCAGAGTTTGTTATTCAAAATCTTCATCAGGCACTCAACAGCTAATTTAGACTTCTGAAAACCAGAAGTGCTCTGCAGCTTTTGAACTTCAGGTTACTTTCTCACTTGAGGCACTTGAAAACTTGTATATGTGATATGTATAATGAAGTTTGCAATGGAAACTGCAATCCCAGAAGATCTTCCTTTCAAGAGCTAATGGGATTTATAAATCCCATTTTCATGTGCCACTTTTATACACTGGATAGGCGTGAGCACAGTTTCTGACTATTTACTTCCAGCTTTTTACATCAGCTGTATGTTTTCACCTCCTTTTTTTTCCCCCCAGTAAGAGAACTTCTCCATGCTTGTTAAGTAGACACACCTCATCTATGACTATAAGGCAGAAAACAAGTAGAGATAATATATGACTTCCACTGGTCTCCATGAAATCTAGTGCCTTACAGCACTTCCATATTCCACAGACTTTGAGCCATGCTCTTCTGGACAAAGAAAATGAAGAAGACTGCTCAGCCTGTCTATAAGCAACAGGTGGTGGTGGTGGGTTTGTGTGTGTGCCAGAAAGCCTCAGCCTGAGAATGAGTCTCTCCTAGCTGTGACTGAAGGATGGAAATATCTGCTAGCAGGTCAAACTGAATGCAAAATCCTGTTAAAACTGAAAAGGAGCACTAAGATACATGACCTGAGCAGCAGAAGGACAGGGGGCCTGTGATGGCGAAACCAGCACAGAGCTGGCCGGGGGATGATCTTCCAGTGATTTGTAGGGCAATCAGTGAGCAGACAACCATCATTTTGACAAGAATCATACTTCGGAAGTTTAAACTAAAAGGGAACATACTTGACTGGTGAAGAGCAACAGGATAAGAGCATCTGAAAACTTCAGCCTATCAGCTACCTGAAGAGAAAAACACATTTATGTAAGGAAATGTGTACAACATTTAGGCTAAGTGAAGGTGGACACACGTCTTTCCTCCAAAGTGATGAGGACAGCATAACTATTTTTTTTTTCATAAGTAAGAAAAAACATCTGCCTGGGAAGCAAGTTATGACATCATGTATGCTCAACTAATTGAGAAAAGTGAAGGTGTGAAGGCACTGGTCCCAGACTAGTACTGAGGACCTGATAGAGAATGAAAGCATTCGGGACATGGTTTAGACGGCATGGTGGTGTAGAGTTGACGGTTGGACTTGATAATCTTAGACGTCTTTTCCAACCTTAATGATTCTATGATTCTATGATGCAGAAAGAAGCCTCTACCCCCTGCACGTGTCACTTTTTGAGGACAAGGGCAGGGAAGAGCAAAGTGCCCGGAGTGATCAGGTGAGCTATGGGCGATATCTGCTAACATTGGTGCAGTGGAAAGCTGGAAGAAGAAATGAGAATGGTGACACCACCCTCCCTCAGAAGCGTGGCCTTGTCCGATTAATATGCTTCCTTGCTCCTATTGCAAAGATGGAAAAAGAAGTCTCTGTATCCAGGGAAAAGGCACTCATACTCATTTTTTGAGTCAGATGGCCTAATGCCATAGGAATGGAAGCTGCAGCTGCTATTTGATGTCTCCTGTATCCCTCCCAGACTTCAAGAAGCTCCAGGAGAACTTCACCTATGAATTTTGGTCAAATTAAGTGGCTAGTATTGAACACATTAAAAAAACCATAAATGGGGTTAAGAACATGATTTTGTTTCAGAAATGGTTACTTTTTTAATGTGTATTTTTTTTAAAAAAAACTTCAATTAATTTTAAAAGATCAAATTTATAACTGTCCTAATATGTGATAACACTCGATAAAGAAAAAGGTGATTAAGAGCTCCACCTCACAGCAGGATTACTTTTCATCCCAAACAGTCTTGTCAAGAACCCACAAACCTGAACTTGTCCTTTCAGATTCAAGTACTTTTTTTTTTTGTTCAGTCATCAAACCAGGAGGAAGAACCCCAATCCATTACCAATTCCACCCAGACGGTAGGCAGCAGATGATGACCCGTTGTATCAGAGAGTCTGTCTTGTGTGATGCTGACTGTATAGAGGAGGCGTGTGATGAATAGACAAACCAGACCCACATCCAGCTCTTCCTTGCCTCTTCCCCTACCCCTTCTGCCGATCAGGTCCTGTCATTCAAATGATATACTTTCCCGCACCAAAAGAAGTTTCCAAAATGCTGTTTAGCTGTTTCTTCAGCTGTATCACTTTTATTTTCAGCCTTCCTTTTAACCATCATGTCAAATATGTAGCATACTGCACGGCATTGGCAGCGCAGACACTGTTTGGTCCTACAGTCCTAGGAGGAGAGTGATAAATTTAAAACAGGCCATGTCCTGGCATGTCAGCCGTTTACCTTTGTAGAGAATTTCTACCAAACACGTCTGTAACAAATCTCTTTTCTCCTTCCCTTTTCTTGGATTATGAGTGTAATAAAACACACTCTATGACGCTAATGGTCTTGTAATATTGGTTGGAGTATTCGGATGCTAGGAGACACTGCAACTGAGGTCATTTGTTCAAACAATGTATTGGATTACAGGATCCTTTTTGCTTTTTGTTTTCTTGTTCTCTGCAGGACCCATTTGTACACTGAAAAAGTAGGAGCTCGCTTAATACAGCTATTCAGTGTTTTATCTCACCTTCATGGTCTTGTCTAACCACACGGTATTTCTGTTCTTTCGTGACAGGAGAACTGTCACTTCACCTGCACTTTTCTGCGCTCTCACACTATAATGTCTGAATACATAATAAATAGGTATACATTTACCGTCACAGCCATCTGGTGTTGGGGGAATTTCACTTTTGCTCTCTTTTTACAGGTGGAGGATCAAGAGAAATTGAAATGTCAGACCATCCATTCATTGCGTGGTCAGCTTCAGACAGGTAGAATTTCCCCTTTTAGAGCACTTATATTACACAAACTTGTAATACGTGATCATTATATAGTTCTATACCAACAGATGTGCTGGGGACATGGGGACACTTGAACTAATTCAGATATTCTAGGCAAACTAGTAGCTCTGGGAAAGCCACAAAGGGTTGCAGTATTTGCATTATGCAAGCGAGCGCCACCCTTCTCATAGCCCAGTGCCACATCATCTAGGCACAACCTCTAGCTTCAAAGCCCAGTTCCTAGCTATTTAAAAGGTGTGTGTTTGAGTGTTAAGTGCTTTTGTGAATCTTGCATCAGAAAATAGTGGGTATAAATTAAAGGATTTGTCTGCACGGCAAAATTATGTGTGTCAGCTTTTGCACAAACAAGCTAGTATGGCTAATGCCGTGGGCGAAGGAGACTCAAGTAAGCTTTGCAATATGTCACTCAGGGAAGGACCCAGGTGACTGTGGATGCTCACTAGTTACGGCCTATGCACACAGGCAAAGCTTTTTATTTATGGTTCTGTTTATGGCTCACAGGAGCAAATACACCACATTTACTAAGTGGTTATGCATGGTAATCCAAAAATGAGGCCCCTCTTTGTCAGTTCCTAAGAGCAGGCACAGTCTCAAAGCAGTGATTCAGGTGGGAGCTCAGTGCGTGGAGGCAGCTGCTTGCCCGATGTCAGTGTTTCATTGCCAGAGAGCTCCCTCTCACAGAGGCTTAGAACGTGGGTTTTACAAGATTTCCCCCTCAAAACTGCATCTTCCCACTAAGAAAAGCAACATGATTTATGGACTTTTCTTTCAGAAGATGTCACTGGCAGCAGTAAATTGTAGATGATGAAAGTCTTTCTCTCCCTATCAGTTACAAAATGTCAAATCAATGCTCCTTCTCTACGTATCTTCTCCTTTGTGGCCCCTTTTGGCATAGTCTCTGTCTCTAGTCCGTCTTCCCTTGGTGCCTCAGCCTGTCCCATCCTTCATCTCTCCTGCTTCCCTCAGCTGTATACTCAGTGTTTGAAGGCTCCTGCTCTGCTGGATGCTCCTGCAGGACCTCACCCTGGCTCTGCCAACACTTCGTGCAACATTTGTGCCCAAACACATTAGAAAGTAAATCAACATTTCATGTTGCTACAGACTAGGACAGAAAGTCACAAGAGAGTGGTTTCTCTCTTACTATCTCCAAAATCAAAAGTCAAAACCCTTGATTCTGCTGCGAAAAGTGCCTGAGAGGCCCGGTGATCTCTGTGATAAGGCAAGGTACAATTAGTCCCACAGCAAACACAGGGCACAGAAAGAAAGTGAGGCCACACAGGGCACAAAAAGCAAATAGCCCGACTGCTGATGTGATGAAAACTTACAGTTGATAGTGCCTGGAAAGGCCTTACTTCCTCCAATCAACACCAAATATTTATTATGAAGTCTGATCTGGGTTTGAAGGCAAGTATTTTTTAGCCAAAAAAATTGTGTGAATCCTTGAAGCTGGGTGTACTGTTCATGCCAGCTGAACAGCTTGGGAGAGGCTGGCATTATACAATTGAAATTCAGAGGAGTCAAATCAGTATTCCTTTGCCTTTTTTCGTCTAGAATAGAACAGAATATTTCAGTTGGAAGGGACCTACAACGATCATCTAGTCCAACTGCCTGACCAGTTCAGGGCTGACCAAGATAAAGCATGTTATTAAGGGCATTGTCCAAATGCCTCTTAAACACTGACAGGCTTGGGGCATCGACCACCTCTCTAGGAAGCCTGTCCCAGTGTTTGACCATCCTCTCGGTAAAGAAATGCTTCCTAATGTCCAGTCGAAACCTCCCCGGCGCAGCTTTGAACCATTCCCACGCATCCTATCACTGGGTACCAGGGAGAAGAGATCAGCACCTCCCTCTCCACGTCCCCTCCTCAGGAAGCTGCAGAGAGCAATGAGGTTGCCTCTCAGCCTCCTCCTCTCCAAACTAGACAAGCCCAAAGTGCTCAGCTGCTCCTCAAAGGACATTCCTTCCAGCCCTTTCACCAGCTTTGTTGCCCTCCTCTGGATGCATTCTTTCATTCAGCCTTACTTTTTCGTAGAACAGAGAATGGAAAGCACCATTTTTGAAAGCAACAAACCTGAAAACAGCCATAAAGGGTTTATACTCTGCAGTCTTTAGAAGGAAGTATCGGCTGTTAAGGTCTGCATACAGGTGGCCAGCCCAAAGGCTGAACTAATAGGAAAACAATGTGGAAGAGAGCCAAGCATTGCAGAGGATGGAAGGGGGAACGCGGCTGGCCAGCCACACCTGGAACTGTACTAATCAAACACAACTGGAAAAAACTGCCAGGCATTTCAGAGAGTGAAATAGGAGCGTCAGGAACTCCCTTTAGGTGAAACCTCAAGAGATAGGGAGATGCTGGTTTATTGACTGCTACTGAAGCCAAATCAGCAAAGCTGGGACCCATGGGGAAAGATAAAATAAAGGCAGGTCCTTTATTTGGGAAAGGAAAAGTTGTGAAAAGGGATTGCTAGGTAAAACAACTCATGTGATTGGGGCTTTGTGGGTCACCTGTCAAACATTCATGCAGCTGATCAACACAGCTTGGAGCAGGACAACAAACCTGTTTTTATAACCATGCCATGTGCATCTGGGCCTTCTTCCCTCATCAGAGGGGTCCAGAGGGTATCAGGGTGGAAGGGGGCAGAACGTGGACTGAACACCACTTTAATGTCAGTGGTCCTAATCAATCTTCCTAACATACACCCAGCTTCATGAAAATGAAAATAAATAAATAAATAAATAAATAAAAGATTTAGTGCAAGAATTGTTTAGAAGTAGTTCATGTTATTGGAGACTATTGGTCTAAGCCTGTTTACACTCTTCTGACGCATTGTCCTTTGTAACAGCCCTTTGCTGAGCATAGCCATGAGGGCAATGTCCATGCTCCAGCGACACCTGGGTGTTCTGGCCATACCCTTTCCCACTTGTTTTCCTTCATTACTATACTGCTCAGGGAAGGCTGAGGGACTTGCCAAAACTGGGCGCTTTCTGGGGTTGTTTCCCCTCAGTGAAGCGGTACACAGGAGTTTATGTCAGTCTGTCTTGTGCCTGCGTCCTTATCCTCTTTCCACATTCGTATGCTCCTCTCCACGTTATTCCCTGTCAAATATTTTCCCTAGTTAGCAGACCAGAAATGAAACTTCAGCAATACAGAGAACTCCTGGGGTGCAGGCAACAATCAGTCTCCGCTTAGGCCAGTGGATCACTCTGTTAATTCATCCATGAAGAAAGTTTGGGAGAGAAAAAAGATCTACTTGATGGGCAAAAAAAAAAATTGATTCATTTGTAGCTGACAGCCAGCTAAGGATAAAGCCAGAAGCAAAAGCTGTTACAGGCTGCAGCCATGCAGTGCAATCCTTTCTCAGTCCAGCCATGTGAAGGATGGTTTGACAGATCAAACACACAAAAGCTGCAATTCTGCATGTCTTGGGCAATTCCCTCAGTGAAGTTTGGCATAATAGTAAAAAAAGAAAATACCCGCCCCGACTCCTCTGCCAGGCCTGCTTGGTGCGAGGTGCCACCTGGGGCATCCTGGCCTTGTGGGCAGAGAGGAGAGCCTAGCCAATGCCATGGCTTCCTTCAAGTCTTAGCTGCCCTCAGCTGAGGCCACGTGAGATGTAGGCAGGGCATGAGCACCCCTGAAGGAAAACATACCAAAGAGAAGTGCTACAGGCAGGTGGAGGCCTGTAGTTGCAGCTACTGGTCCCCAAACAATACTCCCATATAGGGCACCTCCAAAAAGGCTCAAACCCCTATTCCAAGCGGACTTTGCCGTTGTGCCCTGTGTTGGGCCCCCAGGAGCAGCATCAGAGGCTGGGCTTGGTGCTTTCCCTTGAGAGGACATTCTCAGCCAGGATGCTGTGACAGACTGAGCACTTGGGCCAGGAGACATACACTTTCTCCAGGAAACAAGAGAATGGGCCTCTTCACAGCTCATGTTTATCTAGCGTGCTCAGGTCCTGTACCCCCCTCCATAGCTACAGCTCCTGCCTGGCTGTGGGGTCAAGCAGAGCCTCAGCACGCATCCCCACATTCCACAAACCACTGTGCAGGTGGGGTTTTCATAACAGCTCAGACTCAACTTGGCCAGGATGTCTGCTCTTCTGTACGCTCCTATGCCTCATCCATAAACAATCACCTTCTTCTCACAGGCTCTGCACACACATCATGGTTTCTCGTGTCCTACTTTTATGGGTTGGCACCGAGCCGGAAATGCATTTGAATTGTTGCATGCAGGAAATACAATTGCTATGTAAGCCAAGCACTGGCCTTACGAGGAGATCAAATGGAGGTCATATCATTACTGGTGTGTTTTATGGCATCAGCATATACCTCCACCTCCCCACAGGCTTGAGGGGATGTCCCCAGGCAAAAACCTCTTCCAAATAAGCATAGCAGGGTCATATCAGACTTCCAGTCTCTGACAGCCTACATTTTACTGAAGGTTGCTTCATTTTTTGGAACTTCATCAGCACTCATCCCTAACCTCTGACACCCTGCAGCAGCCAGCTGTTTGGCATTCACTTGGCATCACAATGGGGCGAGTCCTTCCCCTGAGAAGTGTCCCGAGCAGCTGGGTTTCTAAAGGTGCCAGAGACTCACCACGAAGACACTTTTGCATGCCAATGGGTTTTAAAGCAGCCATTCACTTGGTGAACTGAGCAGGGAGAGAGGAAAGGAGAGCCCAGGGGTCCCCAAAAGGGGGTGGTGCAGCAGGAGGTGGTCAGGGGAGGGGGAGGGCAAGGGTGAAGGAAAGACTGAGAGGAGAAAGGAGTGGGCAATCAAGTGAAAAGTAAGGAGGACTTATGGCAGTTACGGACTTACAGCCAGTGATATGGGTGACAGCTGGGATTTTATGAAGCATGTGAAAGAGTGACATGGTTTTTAGACATTTTGAGCCTTTTCCGCTGCTGTGTGATAAGGGAAATGCAACTCCAAGAAGGCATATGGCTCAGATAAGAGGAGGCTAATAAACATATGGATGAGGTTTAAAACCAGCTAGATCAAAGGAATATATTTAGCTATTTTCCTAACAAGGGGTTTATCCTCGCCTTGCTATTTCCCCTCAGATAGGAAACTCATCCTTTAGTCCCAGGGCAGTTTGGCCTTTTTCTCTAGGTCTCCAGACAGCACTTGTGAGAGTCTAAAAAGAAAACTGATTTCCTGACTTACACTTGCCCCCCAGCACAGCCCTCTGATTTCTCTCTAGTCTCAGCTTCTTGCTCCCCAGCATCACCCTCAGTCCTTACAGCTGCACCCACCCCAAGCAGCAGTTACACCCCTCCACCAGCCCCTGCACCCCCAGATCAGACCAGGATGCTCCGCAGCTCTGGCCCTGGGCTGGGGAAAGGTGCAGTGAGCAGGAGACGCACGCTTGGGTCTTACCTTTCTCTGGGAGTGAGGCCAGAGCCGTTGCACATGCATGGATGCACTGACCTAGATAGGCTGCCTGCAAGGCTGCTGCTAACACCTCCTGCACCCGCCAGAACCAATAAAAGCCACCATCACTCTCTGCTCACTCCATAGTCCTCACTCCATAGGTAAAGCTGCCAGGACTTGTTTTGCCAGGTGTTTTTCCTGCGCACATTGCTTAGATTTTTGCAATATCCCTTTTTGGCTAGCCCGACCCTCTGCAGAGGAGAAACTCTTGCCTTTCAAACCACAGACCTTGCCCAGCCCAGCCACTGATTGCTGTTACCTACCCCAGCTGCCTGGCCTCGGTTAAAGGGAGAGCTGCCTGAACCCCAGTGGATACACTTTTTTCTTTAAGGAGCTCAGCAGATCATTCTGTGCCTGTTCACTCACGTTTAATCCACTAAAGTTAGCAAATGTGTCTAGCTAGAAGAAAATGACAGCATCTTAAAGATAGCATTGAGTGTGATTTGGGGGCAGGATTTGGTCCATTGAGAAATAATAACTCCCTCTTTAAGGTAATATCTACTTCATCTGTTGCAAAAGAAACACAGCCGTATTTACTCTCCATTGGTATTTGCCCAACAGACAATATTGTCTAGTTTTGAAAACACATCAGGCCACACAAAAGAGCTGCCAGATTCTTACTGAGCTGATGATTCCTTTTGTATCCTCGTTTTCCTTATCTTGAGATCCAGGCTGTCGTCTTTAATTATTTTTAAATGAACCGCCGCATCTTATCTCTTTTAGAATCCTCTGTTCACTCTTGTATCTCTTCCTTATTCACAACATTAAAAGGAAAGAATTGTGATTCTTCTTCTTTGATTATTAGTGTTTTAGCTCATTGCTTCTTAAATTGGGGAAACTTTTTTTAAAAAAAGCTATATTTAGGTTTCCTATTCTGGTTCTCTGGTGTGACTGTTCTTCCCAGCCGCTCAGCTCTTTCCAGCAGACGTCTATGCTGGATGATGAAACCCCACATCCTCCAGTTTGCCTGGAATGTATCAGCTACATGATGCTGGAAAAGAAGGACTCCTAGAGACTAGAATAGGTGATGCAAGAACCCACCTGCTCTGTCTACTTTACTCCAATTCTCTGGCAGCATTAAGCACAGGTCTAACATTGTGACCACTGTACCCCTCTCTGCCAGCCCAAACACCATGGCCCTTTCCACCCTACTTGACACCATTGGTTTTGTTAATAGCTGCTATCTATCAGGTGCAATAAATTTGTGTGTGGAGCTTGCAGTCTCCGGGCTGTACTTTACCTCAAAGAAATACAGTATTTGCTCAGGTGCACCCTCCGCTGCAAGAAGGAGTGAATATGCCTGGCAGCGTACGTGCATATACTCATCAGTTTACACCAGTCACAGGGCTCCATGGTCTGGGGAGTTGGGACAAACACCAACAGGAATGGTGTTTAGGATAAAATTTTAAGAACTACTCCTGCCAGTGGCATGAAGGGACTGAGGATCTTTTTTAGATGTTTAATAAGTGTGAGATATCCATAGAAGCCTTCCTAGCCCTTTGACATCTGAATATTATTAGATCTCCAGGGCTTTCACCTACTGTCCCCATCTGTGACAGGGTGGTCAAGATCCCATGTGGTCACTGTGTTATGGCCACCCAGCATCAGCAGCCACTCGCTCGTAGCAATTGCAGCCTGGGAGAGGAGAAAGCTCCTGCACCTCGTGGAGCTGTCTGTGGGGTTTGAGGGCCATTTTCAAAGGTGACTTTTGCATGTAGGCCCTTCTTTAGAAAACAGGCAGGTGGTCTAAAAAGGTGACTGACAGGGCTCTGAGTGCTAGGGGAGGAATCGTGACACATAGAAAGCAGCTTTTCTTCAAGATTATTTTAATTGTGGCCTCTTACAAAAATCAAAGCCTGATCTACACAATCTAGTCCCACCATAGCATGGACAATATGTAGATAAATGCCTAGGTAGCTACATTTCTATTTGTTCAGCACAACACATGCTTCTAGTGATCAATAATATACAAATTTGGAAAAGGGAGGATTCAGTGAAACAGGTTTTTAGCATTTGGATTATCACAGGCAGAATGTAATGAAGTAGCTCTATGCTGAAATACTCCAACCGGCATCTTATAATGTATGAGTGTGCCTGTCAGAAGCCATTTATTTAATATTTAATCATATTAGGCTTAAAATTAAGAAATATTCTGTACAGAATTACAATCATATGAACCTGCAAATACAAGAGGGTAGGTAAAAGCCAGGACATGCAGATACAGAGTAGAAGTGAACCAAGTATACAGATTAGCAAGAAGTGAGGATGTGACACCGGGCAACAAGCTGCACTGATACGGATGTGGAAATAATTAGAAGAGGCCCAAAGAGTGGTGTACAGCACCCAGCGAAGCAATCAGAGCTCCACACCAGAGAGCAGAACAGTAACCGGCGTCAGAGCAGAAGCTGAAATGAAAGCTGACAGTGGAACAAATGTTGGTCGGTAAAACACAGGCTGATTATATACCAGTTAGCATTGATTCGGATGCCAAGAATAACAGCAGGCACTGGAACAGGGTGGGGGAGAGCAAGGCACTGAGAAAGAGCTCAGCACAACAGAGCAGGAGATAATTAAACAAGCAAACAAACAAACAACCCCCCACCCCAAGGAGGAAATTATTAAAGCAGCACGGACACGAAGCTGCAGCCTTCTTCTGTGGGAAGCTAATTTTGTGGTGAGCTGGCAGACCCAGAAAGCCAGCAAATGACAATTTTAAATTACTGGGGAAGAATGAATCGGTGTTAGCTGTTAGCCAGCATATGCTTGACCTTTATGAGAAAACTGGCATAAATGCTTTTCTTAATGACCATGGCAGGGAGGTGAGCCAGCGTGGCAGGAGGTTTGAGTTCCGGACCATCTGCGACCCTGCCTGCCAAGCGGTGGTAAGGCAGGCGGCCACCAGCCATCCCTGCCCCGGGACAGCATCCCCCTCTCACGGGCAAGGGAAGGTGAGACCTGCTCATTGACACTTCTCTTACGCAGAGGGTCTCATTTAACTCTTGAGCACTGGCATTTGGATTTGAGGATCTGCTGGAAGTTGTCGTGCAAACAAAAGGCCCTGTTTGCCTGGGGCGCGGCATGTCCAGGCTCTGTGTGGCCACCTCTTCCTGGGAGAAAGGGGAGGATAACAAGGAGAAACACCCAATAGGTTAAACCATGTCAGATCTTGTATTTCATGATACATAAAGCCAGTATTTCTGTATCCATCAAGCCGCTTCTTTTTTCTTTCAAGCACACATGGCAAGTATTTTTCGTTTCCTTTGTTACAGTTTATCAATGAGCAGAGGTAAAGTTAGGCAGATAACAAGAACCATCATGTTCACTGAAAAGAATTAAAAAATCTGGTCACAGAAATAGCTGGTTATTATGTACAAATGCATACAGACGGAGAGTGCTGCGAAAAAGGCTATTCCAGTCAATAGCACAGATTGGTTGGCCTCACCTCTACAGAAGAATTTAGTACAGTGACTCACAAGGATTTGTTTGTAAAGATGGGATTTACTGCAAGAATTATGAACAGCACAAGGACTTGGGTGAAAAGGACAGTATAAGAAGATTAATTGGTAGGAGAGTTACCAGCATATAGAGGTATCTCAAATTGCAAATTAGCCCATTTCCCTTCATGCCTATGGTGCAAGACAAGACCTGTGTTTATAATGGATGACTGGGTTATTTCGTAGGAAGAATTAGGTAGCCCTGGGGCTAGTAAAAGTATGAAATGTGATGGAAAAAAAGTGTGGCATTCTTCAACTGGGGTCAAAGAAGAAGGTCTTTTGCCGCATGCTGAGATGTTACTGGGGGATGCTGGGGAGGAGGGTGATCTGGGTGCACTGCAAAATGATACGCTGCTGCTTAGCCTCCTGCGCTTGACAGCCGGGGAAGGCGTGACAGCAGATCCAGGAGGTGTCAGACAAAATGTTTTCCACAGTGGCAGGGAAGGCCCTGGCGCTGGCACTGGCTAAGGCGCCGCAACAGCCTCATCGAGCTGCCAGTGTGCACTTCTCATCACCTGCCTTTCAGGAAGATGATTTTAAACAGACAAATGGGGAAAGGGCTACTTGGAAACAAGAGGTGATTCTCCCTGTTTCTTAAGGGTAGATTAAATAGCCTGTCTTGCGTAGCTGTGTTAACAGAAAACTGAGAGGGGGTTGGATTACATTTGAGCAATAAATACAGGAAGAGAGAGGAATTACTTCCATTCAGATAAAAGCTGCTACAAGATCGACCAGGTGTACACTGACCCTGAAAGAATTTGGGTTGGAAAGTAGAAGATATTTAACCTTAAGAAATAAAGTGCCAGAGCAGCCTTTGAACAGGCATGCTGGGAGAACATATCTGACTGTTACAAGATAACGTCGGATTAGGTTACAGAAGAGATTGTGTGAACACGGGGATGGTTCTCGGTTTTGGAAATGATGGTGTAAGATATGGGGTTTCAATTGCTTTAGTATTATTCAGCATTCCAATTGAAAGGAGACTTAGTCACATGCATTTGTGACACTAGATTTAGCTGTTCAATCCCATGCTAGGCCGGTTGCCTGCTTATCCCCAGGCTCCAGGACAGATTTTCTCTTTTTTGCTTGATGCTGTTCATTTTGGTTTTGGTTTTTACTCTTCTCTAGGGCACCAGAGCCGTTGCTGGCACCAACAGGGTGTTGGCTCTGGTGTGTGGATGCCTCAGTGGCACGGAGACCACTTTTAGGCACCTGACTGGTTTTTGTCCCCCCCTGACCCCAGAGTGGCCCAGGTCAGCTGAGACTACATGACCATTTTGCTTGTTCTTTTCCAGGAAATTTTAAGTTGCATCAGATGTGATAGGGGAGACTTACGTTTGGCAGTGGACAGCATGAAACTGAAGAAAAGAGCATGATGAAAAAAGGCATTGCCATCTGCAGCTGTGAAGTCCTTGCAACTGATGGACTTTTTCCTCTGACCTGGACTGAGTCCAGTCCTGCAAACATTTCCACACGTCAGTACATCTGGTTTGGGAGAGACCCTCTGATTTCGGGGGAAATTTACCTACAGAAACCACAAGTATTTGTAAAGTGGGGCTTTCAGCCTGTACCCTTCCCAAGCTGAATGCTCATCCAGGCTTTCTTGTTTTATTAGAACAGAATCAAATCCTATTAAGTGACAACAAATAGAAAACATTGCATATAAATACTCTGAGAGGTAACAACCCATTTAAACATAACCAAAGGAGCTGTTATCTAAAGTGCATATTTTTTACACAGGAATATTTCCCAGCCATTAATCTGCAGTGTAAATGGGCATGAAGTCTTTTTTCCTCAGCAGGAGTGCTGTTTACCCAAAACCTCCTTCAGAACCAGTCTTGCCCAGCCATTAAACACACTGGATGTATTTAGACTAAACCATCTGACAGCAACATCTCTCAGAGGACCGATAACTGACTCAGACTTAAGCCTGTTAAAAACATATACAACTCTGCCACGGCTTTAATACATACCTACAGCCCATGTGAAGCCTAAGTCTCTATTTGTTTTGAGTTTGTCCCTCTAGATGATAAATATTTATCCAGCACCTCCCAGCCCGTCACAAATGTTTTCCTGTAATCCATTTAGCTGAGCTTTCAGATTAAACAGTATCGTATAGAAGCAGCACTGTTAATGCTATGGCTTGTGCCCAGCATTAAAGTTTGGATGCAAAATAGGCCGATTTTACATTAAAATTGCTAAGCTCCCATGGGGACCTGTACCGCGGCTGCTGTGCGGGGGTGAGAATATGAATTGAATCCGAGCAAGAGAGGAACAGAAATTCACATCCCAGCTCTATGCCTGCTCTTGCTTCCTCACAGTCCTTCAGAGACCAGTTTGTCATTAAGGAGGCTGAATTTGGGGTCTTGGGATTGAGGGAGAAGTCCCAGGTCTCGTACACGCTTCTGATTCTCGGATAAACTCTGTGTGTCAGTACTTTCATCTCTGATAAAATAGTAGCACAAATATGAATGGGACAGAATCTGGCTGCATTTCTAGAGCGTGATAGAGCCATGATCTATCAGCAGTAGCATTCATAAAATCAATAAACAAGATAAACTTGATTCCTTTTGAGAGAGGTGCAAAACTACTGGTTGAAATTGGAGCGGTAATTCCTTGTATTATTCAACACATGGGTTTTCTACTGATTTTATATCTCACACCTCATGAGATGTGAGGGGTTATTAAAAAGCCAGATTGACCACATGGCCTCAGGGAATGCCTCATGGAGCTGCCGACATGATGGCGTTAGGACACCATCATGTTGCGATGCAACGCCTCTAAAAAGCATTTAAAAATAAGCTTGGATTGTGTTCAGGAAGGGTGGTACCCCCTGGATTACAGGATGACTGTGAAGTGTAACAACGATAAAAAGGTGGAAAAATAGCGGAAGCAAATGGTTGTGGCTGACAGTGTTAGCTATCCTGCTCAGTCAGTTTGGTGCGTACACATCCTCTTGCTTCTTGGGATGCAGTGAAATGACATTCCTGGGGTCTTGCTGAACTGGGGTTGTGTGCTTTCCATTTATTCCTGCTTCTCTGCTCTGGCTATCATCTCCAGCAGTTTCCCCCAGGCTTAGATCTTGCAGCTGGGCAAGAAAGTCCTGGGTAACTATTTGCCCAGTGGGTCTATTTTTGTTCAAGCATTCAGTGCCAGTCTCCTCTGCCTGTGTACAGACCAATACATAATTCTGTTTAGTCACCAAATTCACATTTAAGGGCATTCAGGACTAAAACCATTGGAAAAAAATATTGACATTTTGAGATTAGCTTTTGTTTCAATGCATAACATGCAAAGAAAAAAACTTAAAACCTACTAGCCTCCTTTGTGAGAAGACGAGATAGCAATACTTGCACCATCAAAATAATCAGTAACTTGGCAGATACTCACAGGTGTTTGGATAGTTTAGATGTGGGTCCTCAGTGCCTGGCTGAGGACATTGCCTTACCCACCTCGGTATCCTGGAGTTAGGGCTCTTGCCTCATCTCTGAAAGGAAATTGCAGCCTCATCTGCATTTTAATCAAAGCCAGACCTCGCTATGGGGGTCGCAGCAGGAATGTCCCCAATGCGCATCACAGGGGCACTATCACAGGGGGATGGTACAGCCCTAGAGCAGCTCCAGTGAATGCAACAGCTTATTTTTTTGAGCTGTACCCTGAAGTTAATAAAAATACATCTCCCCTGTCTCTGCAATGCCGTCCCTGCAGGGTGCTTCACTCCCTACCAAAGGTGCAGTTATACTCTCAGGTGTGTGCTCAGCACCTTGTTGATGCCCGAGGTGCTGCCAGGAAGGCGGGAGGATCGATGAGTTACCCCTATTGCCTAAAATTAGTGCTCTGAGATTGCCTGAAGTAAATGTGTAATTCTCCCTTCCGGCGGGTCAGCCCACGTTTCTCTGAGCTCTGACAACCTCTCACATTCTGAGGGTCAACACAACACACAAACAGCTCCTGCCCAGCAGGCTGGGCAGATGGGCTGGAAGGGGGTTACAAAGCTCCTGGCTCTCGTAAGGCGCAGCAGATCTTGTTTAAAATCAATGTCTCTGTTTCAGACACTTAGGACCATCTGGGGCAGAGAGGACTTGGTGCTGCCACAGCCTCTCCCCTATCCCCAGGGGTTTGCATCTCCTCCAGGGTTAGCAGGGGTAGGGACAAGTACCTCCTGCGCTGCAGCCCCAGCTGTGGCACCAGCCATGCCCCACGGGGCTGAGTGAGGAGAGGGGTGAAGGGAAAACTGGGGGTCCCCAGGGAGACAGAAAGCAGGGTGGTGGGCACATGGTGGCTAATGCCATCTCCTCTTTCTGCTCCATGGCCACAGCCCAGCCCCTCTGCAGAGGTACCACCTGGGGTACTGGCAGGAATGTGGCATCCTGGTTTCAGTGCCTGTGCTGAAAAGTGGATGTTGAAAAACTGAACCAGGAATGAGCTGAGCTTTTGATAAGATGCTTGCGTTCAGCGCCCAGGGGAGCTCAGCCTGCTTCACCTATTAAAGAGGACATTGAGGGATGCTCATCTTCTCAGGGCAAGCTGATATCTAATGTAATGTGGTCTGTCACCTAGCAGACAAAAACATAACAAAGCCCTATAGAAATGTTGCTTTTGGAACAATTCATTAGAAATTGTGCAGCCAGCCAAAGGAAACAGGAAATTTTAACAGAGAAGGTAATTAGCTTCTGGGACAGGGGATTAGAGCTGGGGCAGAGTCTCTGTCAGACTTGGAAGTCTGATCTGTCCTAACACAGCTACTGCTGATGCGTCTTGGGTCCTGTAAGAGGTCAGGGAAGAGCATCACAAGGGTCATTTCTGCCTTTAAAAGACAGAAGTGCATCTTTTCTCTTGACACCTCCTAACTTTTACAGATTCACTAGTTCCTACTTCTCTGTGTTTCTCTGCAGTACACTTCAAAGTCCCCCCCAGCTCAATGTGGAAGATTAAAAGTTAANCTTTCTTCACGCTGCAGCAGGCGCAGGTCCCTCCGCCAGGGCTGGAGCAGGCTATCTGCCCCTACACCCTCCAAGTCTCACTGCGTCCCCTCCTGTATTGGCCGTCTTTGCTATTTACCTTCAGCCTCAGAGCAGCTCTAGTCTCTCCTCTTGCATCCCCGGGAGGCCCCTCTCGCCTCACTGCTCCCCTAGGTAGCCCCGTCTTCTCGAGGCTGAGGATGTTGCTTGCAGGCCTTCCCGGGGCAAAGACCGCCTGCCTCCATGCTCCGCACGGGCCTGGACAGCCAGGGGATATTCTCAGCTCTGAGCATGGTTCAGCAGTACCAGGTCAAGCTCCCTGGGAGGTGGGGTATGAAATAAGGTCATCTTCTTCTTTTGTATTGATTTTTTCTTTTCTCTGAACATGCAGTAGGAATTTGAGTTAAATGGAGCGTGGATTTTAATTTTTTGCATAATAAATTTCAAACAAGGCCTTATTACACCATGCAAATAGGATTAATCTGCAAAAGCAGCTGACTAAACATTTGGGGGACTTAATCCCAAAGGTGATATTGTACTTTATGACTGGACAACAATATTTTTTGCATCTCTGTTCAGAAAGCATGCCTCAAATCACATCTGCCAATTGCTAAACAAATTTAACAGATCTTTGCCCGTAATCAGGAAACCAGCCCAGGAATGCAGAATTAGGATTTGCTAATTCCCTTTTAAACTGATATTACAGTTTGCTGCCTTCTGTTTATGCAAGCACACTAATTAATTTTTGCCCATGCGTGGCTGAGACAGAAGCTTTACAGTTGTAGGATAACGTGGCATTGCAGGCCAGAATGAAATTAGAGTCTAAATAACGCCCAGAAGCACAGCAATGATGCACTTAAAAAGAAAAATAAAATAATTTAATTCTTCCAGATGAGCTATTAGTTTTTATAGTCATTATGTTACTAGCAGCATGAACTTTGGCTGATGTAGAGAGCACACAGCCAGGTGAATCATACAGTCCTTATATGCCACACGTTGGAACAAGTTTTAGATATAAACTGGTACACCTAGTGGTGGCTGCAGCTGAAGTTAACGTATATTCATGGGCAGGGATAGGGCTTTCCCAGTGACTAACTGTCCCCTCACCTATTCCCATCACCGCTCCTCCTCAGGGCAGATGGTATACGAGTCCCTTCTGTTCTCTTTATCTCGCCTCGCTGCCTGCTGAAGTGGCCCAGCAAGGTACTGGTGAGCACTTAGGGATGGTCAGTGAATATTGTGAGTCACATTCATAAATGGGGAAGGTAAATTCAGAAGGTTGAGTGGGTTGACCGGTCTCAAAAAATTAGGCATAGAGAAACTGAGCGCTACCCTGGATACTTGCACATATATACCATATGCTCAAGACTACAAGACCTCTAGGACTAGCACAAAATGGGTTTGGGGAGCTTTGAGCCTCCCAGGAGAGTGGGTTTCTCACTTTTTAAGGCAGAGGTTTCACTCTTCTCTTTACAGACAGCCTGGACTTTAAAAAGGGAGGCAGCTCCAGGGCCAGGCAGGGACCTGAGCCACATTTGCCCCTGGAAAGTTTCAGCAGTGAGGCTGACTTACACTCCTGCTCATGGGTCTAAACACTTAGTGACCTTAATACAGAAAAGCTTGTTATGGTAACAAGTATAACTTGCTTCAGGGAGCACATGGCACTGGGGAAATGCCAAACTGTTTTCCTGATTCATGGTACGTACAGTGCAACTGAAGTAACAGAGAGCCACAGACTATAGACAAATTGTGAAAAAGCATAATTCCATTGAACTTTGATTCAGATGACTTTTAGCAATGTCCTTCCTCCTTCCTTCCTCTGGAAGCATTTTCCTCTTACTCCTAGCAACAGGCAACGAAGCCTAGTGAAAACTTAGACTTAGCAGTCTGCCAGGGTGATTTTGTCCTGACGTTGGCTGTCAGCCTGTGCACCTGCTCCCAGCTACACTGTCCCTCCTCATTACCTAAATCTGTCATTTGGCCCCAACTGCTACACGTGAAGTAGTCTCGTTGTCAGCTAAGGCAATGGCTCCGACAAACCGGCATCATCACCAGCAAAATAACTCCGCATCACCGCACTCATAAGCAGTAGCAACACGATGACCTTTGAAGATAATTGGGACAAGATATCCGTGGTATAAAGCAAGTAGAATGGTAACTTAGGAAGTGATGAGACTAACACTATAGGCATTAAAAATGACACACATCAAGTGCCTAATATGCATTAGTGAGCACGTGAATTTGCAGAGCTAGTCACGGTGATTTCAAAAATTCCTGTTTCTGTTCGAAACAAGCAACATGAAGATATACACTTTTTCGGCTATCTAGGAGCTTCTTGATACCTATTATGATAATGACAGTTACTAGTGGAACCCTCTGCAGAAAACAGAAACCCTGTTCTCTGGTACTGGCGTACACCTGGAATAACACCGCTTCCAGCTATAGTAACTTTCTTTTGCTTCAGTAGAAAACAGAATCTAGAAGAATGAATAATAATGGAAAAGCATTAGTGCAGCAATATTTTTAGCAACTTACAGTTCATCTCAGTACATTTCTGACTACTATTTACAAAGCAAATGGTAACGTGGAGTTGCAAGATTCAGCATCAGCAAACAGGTTCTGTGTATGTTCCTATCCACCCAGAGAACAGCAACGTCCAAGTAACAGCGCATAAAAGGCCTTCCCCTGCTTTTCTTCCCTTTTTCAAGAGACCATCCCATGCAGTCACAGTTACTGCAAAGCACTTAACTTTAAACTGCTTTGTGGGAAAGTGAGAGGTAATCTTCATTGGATCCTGTGTGGGACAGTCTCTTACTGACCAAAGCAGAGAGCACACACATCAGTGTAGCACGTCTTCTACACAGCATACCTACACTGACCTTCCATACCTCCTAGATACTATCATAGATCCAGAGCCGCACATTGGTGGGAGCTAGGAGAATATTCTGGGGAACTGTTGCTACATGCTTGCCCTCTCCTTACACAAGTTCACACATCTGCTCTTGGCCATTTGCCGGAGACAAAATACTGGACTAGACAAACATTTAGTGAAATCCAGAACTGCTGCTCTTGTACAGTTACTCTGACATAAACACCCAACTAGGCAACTTTTGTAGTGCTTGCATTAAAGCTGCAAACCACCCAAGTCTCTGAAGCCACCTACTTCAAAAATTACTCATTTCAACCTTCAGCAAGTCTTGTGTTCCCCCGCACTAGGTGCGATTGGTGAACCTTGGGAAGAAACTCTTAGGGAAGAGGACATGTTCTCAAAGGGACAAATGTGGCTGTCGCTCAGCTCCAAGATCAAAACTCAAGTGGGTTCTTCCATTTTCTTTCCCCCAACACAACTGAATGGCCTGCCAGTTCTCTCCCTTGAAATAATAATAAAACACATTTATATTTAATGACTGAAAGACAAAGAGAAGATGGCAAATGTCAACTGTAGCATGGGAATAAAGCTATTGATGGGATATGTGCCTGGGTCAATTGAAGACAGGAGAGCGGGACAGGACCCAGGCACTTCTCTCTGCATACAACTCATTTGCTCACATTTCTAACTCCCTCTTGCAACTTTTATTTCAGCACTGTTGTTTTACGACCCATGCTCCATTCACTTTTACATGCACCCACTTCACAGTTTGCCTCTGGGAAAGATATGCACTTTATACTAAGGTTCTTGCATGATAATCTTCTAATCTGGATTCCAGTTTTAACTATTCTGATCTTGTGTGTTAGCTTCACGTGAAGATGTAAAAGCTGTAGGAAGTGAAGGGCATTATTTTCATCCGCAGTACTGATAACCTGCAATGACAGTTTTTTAGATTTCCTCAAATATTGGAGTAGTTACGTTATAAAGACAAGATAAATGTTATGCCACTATTTTTTATTTGCTATAATCAGTTAGCATCTGAAACAAAACCAAACATACTTCGGAATGCTTTTTTTTTTCTACAGGAATAATCAACACAATACTAAGCTACAATTAATATCAAGGTTAGGTAACACACTCTGGCATTAATGGTCACTCCTTGAGTTGAGGAAGGCTAACCAAAGGATGCACAATCTTGACAAACGCAGACAGGATTTTTGCACAGTATGTGCACGCACACACACCACTAAAGAAAATACTCCCCACTTCATAGTACAGGCAGGCAAAAGCCAGACTTTTTATTTACGTTTAAAACAACAAATACTCACCTACATCGCAGTATACTGCTTAGTTTATCGCTTCTGCTTTGAATTCTGTGCTTTCATTTCACGTGTCTACATTTTGCAATTGTGTACACGCTGCAAAATTAACTTTGTATATCATTTAGCATCTGTGCATATCCTTTAGAGCTTAATGTTACACTGAAATTAAAAGAAATATTGAATTTTAAAGTACTGAAAACAATCAATAAAATTTCACTGAAAAAGTAGTATAAATGTTTCTTGTAGTACAGTACTCTTATGTTAGTGTCATTTTAATGCCATAGTTTTCAATTATTCACTGTATAAAGAGAAGCCTAGGGAAAAAAAAATTATCTAAAATGCCATTCCTAAGTCTGTTAAACTCTGGTGATTTATGATATATGTACAGTATATAAATATATTTATGTATATATGTACATATATATTGGTTAACATTCATTATAAATAGAACTGTGTTAACTTAAGCAGTATAAAAATAGCCACTTTCCTGGGAACATGCAAACACAGTATGCTCTCACCTAATCTATAAAACCCAAACCAACCAAAACCTTTAGCTCTGGTTTTCTATAAATATAAATTTTAATTGAAGACTTTCAGCTGATTTAACCATAAAGTAAGTTTTTCCAGTAAAGATATAAAATCTGTTTGATGCTAGCTATAATTAAGCTCAAACACAGTATATTTTGGGTTATTTACTTTCAAGTATTTTTCCCACGTGCGCTAAATCTAGACACACTGCATTTTTTTTCTTTTACAGTGAAATATTATTCAGCTCTAAACACTAAAAGCCAAATTACAGGCAATCTGGCATGCTTGCACTGCAGGGAAAAGGCTCTCTTCTACTCTATTCCTATGTGGGAGGCTGTCCTAATATGGCTATTTGTGCTCCAGATCTTTTGTTCATTGCAAAGCATTATCAAGATTCCCATATCGTAGATTCTTAAGGCCAGAAGAGAGAGTACTACAACAACTTAAGTCTCATCTCCTGCTCACTGAAATTCACTCTGAGGTCCCTGCATTCAGCACAGTGACTGGTAGGACTAAAACACCTCTCCTGTTACAGCCAAAGAGGTTCCAGCTTCAGAAGTTGAGCAAGATCTTGACATTTTAGTGACTTTTCCCAAGGGGAAAAAATTTCGGTTCCATTTGAACCAAATGTGACATTTTTCCTTTTTTCTTGCCATATGAAAAACTGAAAAATTGTTTTGCCCTGCAACATTCCCTTCTTCTCCAAAGTGCTCCGAGTACTAGCTAGAAAAGCAAAAGAAGAAAAAGGGGCTACGTTGTTCAAAGGTGAGGCTACTTCTGTTCCTCTGCTTACCTATCAGCTCAGCAGAGAGCACAGGCTGGGTTGGACTGTGGAAGAAACAGCGCTGAATCCTGCTGCTGCTGAACAGATTTCAACCATCTACTAGGAGAATGCCATAAGCACATGACTATGCCAATCATGGCATATGCTGACTCTTTTTCATTCCATTCCACATAGCTAAAAACCGACTTCTGCCCACTTCAGAGGACAGAGGACTGAAATGCAGCTGTCTCCCTTCCCTACAACCCTGTCTCACCCAGAACTTTGAATTGGTCTTGCTGTCTCTCAGAGTTTACAAAAGTACTTCATACAAACAACATGGAAGACTCAAGGCACACTCTCTTCAGGACAACATTCTTCTTGTGATTAAGGGACCTTTTAAGGAAGTTGGAAATTTGAAGGTAAATGGCATGGGCAAAGGAGGGATTGGAGCCTTGTTTTTTCATTCCTAGAATTATTATTTGCACCTGCAAGTTACTGGGTAATAGAGGAATGATCTAGATACTCCCCCCTCCAGCAGATCTATAGATATTGCGCTGGAAATGTTTTCCAGATTAAGATACTTGCTGTGTTTGGATTAAATCTGTGACTACACCTGTGACAATCAAAAGTGCACATCCCAAAATTTGCTATGTCACCCAGTTGCAAGATGGAGAGTGCAACTAAAGGATTTGGATTTCAGTGAAGGCCTACTCTCCTAAAGATGTTGGATGAAGTTGCTTGTGCAAGCCTTTCTCTCTGGCACCTCTGAAAGTGGTACACCTAACTCCTTATCCCTCAAGCAAAATGGCCCAATGTTCCCAGCCACATCCTACATTTTTTCCCTATTCCCAGGATGGCTTCCACATTTTACCCAGAAGTCTTTTCTATGTCAGAAGTGATGAATCCTTGTTAAAGTAGCACAGTCTTCCAGCTTTTATATTTTCAGAAAAAAAATATGAGGCATTCTATTTCTTATGGTAAGTAGCATAAATGCACCAAAACAACCATATGACTACCCCTGTATTAATTGTTTAGAGAGCTGTCATTGGAAGTTGGGGACTGGGAAGTCACAAAAGGCTCATTTGCCTTCTGATCGTCCTTCATGGAGGCTGCTTGGTCTGAGATGGAAGAGAAGGAGAGCTGGTCATGTTCCATTATATGCACTTGGTCCTCTTCCTTGTCCTTCTTCACATAAAACAACTTCCTAAATTTTTTGAGCTCATGGAGTTCACAGAAAGTCTCGAGAACCACCAACATTGCGATAAGGCCCAGCAACAGATAACCTGGGTACAAAAATAAAAAAAAAGTGTTTTCATTATTAGCAAATTAAGTGGCGCTGGAACAGTTTTAACCCTGTAACTTTTCCCACCCCTGTCATCTCTGACTAGTATGTTAATTTTCTTTATGACCCAGTTTCAGAGCTCTGTAACCCACTTCAGATTGTCAAATCCCCGTTTTCCTTTTTCATTCTACAATCAACCAGACCCCACATAATCAAAAAAAATAACGCCAGTGGCTTTAATTCTGTTACAACTGTACAAGAGAAAAATATGTAAAGGCATTGGATGAAACAGAATACTAAAATTTACCACATGCATGCTCCCCCACTTACTTACGACCTTCATGATTAAATGCTCTTCAAAAGATTTTTTCCCTTAATTTTCCTACATTTTAAAAATAGAAGTAAAAATATGGCAGCTAATTATGGTTATTTGTTGTTTGTACCAATTTAGCAGGACAAGTCACTTATATTTCATGAAAACTTTTGAATTATTTTCCTTTAAAATGATAAGAACATATCCAACACCCTGAAATGAGTGGAAAAACAAAGCAACTAGAAACGTGTACAAAACCAATAAAATCAAAATGAAAAATTGCTGTAAAATTACTGCTGATGTTTTAAAAACCTGACAAACTTGCTATATCTGATGACACCTTGAAGATTATTTGCAATCTTTTACTAATATACATAAACTATCCAGACTTGGAAGCGTTACTTAAATGATATTACTGATGACTTTGTTAGTCTACTGACTCTGATTTTTAAAGGTAGTAGTCAGCTCTCATAGACTGAGACTTTTGGAAATGGAGCTTCGTATGGTTAACAGCCCACTGTGCTTTTTTTTTTTTCCCCTCTCCAAACACATGCATCTAGAATTTGAGGGAAGGTGTTAAAATGAGCCTTTCTTAATCTCAATGTTTCATTAGATCCCTGCTACTGATCATTACAATTTAATGAGGAGCATGACTACTTGAATATTTATCATTTCAATGAGTAAATCAAGCAGAAGCTAAGTGTATTAGTACAACATGCTCATCCAAAGGCTGAACATTAAATGTGCTGAAAGAGCAACACAGATTAATTATTATCATCTACATATGGTCACTGTTCTGTTACCTAAAGGCATAAACATTTCACCTGTAGTTATAGATTATTCAGTGGCAATAACACTCTCCTTCTCCTTCCAGGAGCACCATTAAATCAATATTGCAGTACCAGGTACTGATCTAAATCACCACTGGAGCTAAAATTTATGAATTGTTTTTAAGCTTTATCTCATGACATCAAATGGGAGATATGTGTTAACGTAAGGAAGAAGTGACAAAGCTATGCCAATTAAAAGGCATCTATAAATCTGCACTGAGAATTTTGTAATTATTTCTGAAACTCAGTCCAGCTGATCACCACTCGATTTAGAACAGGACTTGTGTTCTCCTAAAAATTATTGAAAAGCCTGTAACACTCATTAAGCATTTTCCGATGTAGAACTCCAAAACTTTTCTTCAATAAAATTTAAGTTTCAGCAAGAGAAAACATTTTATACATCCTGTTTGGCTTCTTGAATTGTTCACATGAAAGGAAAATGAATAATTTAAAAGTTATGACCCTAAAAGCTACTGAAATTAAATATTCTAAGATCACAGCTTTGCCTAAAAGCTACTTTTTCCTTTTAGTATTTCCTGCAATTTATTTCCTAAGTGTTCTAAAGTTTGAAAAAGGATCCGAGCCATACTGTTTTCTTCTGATTTTGAGTCTCCAGAACGGCTAGAATTTTTAGAAGACCTTTACTATGCGTGACTTTCTCCATTTACTTCATCATTTAGCATCCCCAAATCAACTCTGCAGATCAGCAGGGTAATAATTAAAAGCTACTGCTGGTACAATAAACATGGTGGGTAGAAGGGGAAATGTCCTGCAATGACAACAGGCCCGGCAAGAGAATAAAATGAAGTGTTCTGTTGGCTAGTTCAAGGCCCTGCTTCAGGGAATGAAAATTCAAGGCCCAATCTTTCTTTAGGTAAAACACAAAGCCAAGTTAATGGACACTTTGCTTGCATTAAGATTGCTCGATCATTCACAGGAGCACAGACAAATGCATACTAGCCTAAGAAATGGACCTGACAGGAAAGGTTTATTTTGGCCATTCAGACCTTTTAACTGGTGCATCTGATGACCCAGGACTGTGCAGACTGAAGCCGTATCAGAAACTGGGATGCTTCAAAACACTGTCACTGGAGAATATTGCCCTCAGCATACATTCATTCAGAATGCCAACACAAAGATCGTTTTCTTAGCTCTACTTTGATCAAATCACTGATCACTGTGCTTCTCTTCTGTATCAAACATAATTAAACAATTTAAATTTAACATTCATGGTCTTGCTTTGCTATCGTCTCAGTCTACTTGTGTCTCTTTGACAGCTGGTATGTACCAGTGCCAGCTTCAGCTACCTTCTGTTACAACTGGAGTCAGAAACTTTGCTATTCTGCCTCATTTCCCATTGCTCCTCAATTCGTCTCTGTCCGCCTGTCATCTCACCTTAGGAGATGACCTTAGGTTACAAGGATCATCTTCCTGGCTCTGTGATGCACTGAAATCTTAGCCCAAGATGCTCGTAACCATTTTCATAACAGTGATGTGAGCATTTTTTTCTACTATTAATAAGAGAGTAAGTAGCTATGGTTTAGCACAATGGAATTCTGGTTTTAGCTTTTTCTTTCTTAAGAAAACTGACCTTATTTAAAGGTTTCCTCTTTGCACACCTACCTGCAATGCCCAGTTTGCCAGCTAACAGCTCACAAAATCACCATCCACAGAATGGAGAGGGAAAGTCTGATTTTTTTTTTTTCTTAAATATAAAATGCCTTTTATTTAGCTCTTTAGTTTAACACTTACATGTAATTCCAATTTTATACAGTTCTCGGAATTTTTGATTGTAGCCTTCTCCTGGCACATAGTCTCCGAGGCCGATGGTGCTCAGGGAAATGAAACAAAAGTAAAAAGATTCCAAATAATTCCAGTCATCTTCCAGAACAGAAAATATTGCTGCTGGGATTAAGAAGAAGCACGAGACAGTGATGAACCCAAGGACTATAGCATGGATGATTGCAACAACCTGCTTGGAGAAGCCCCAGCGAATGTGGAAATACAGTACAGGCCGCCTGGTGACATATACAATGATGCGCTGTACCACTGCTGTCAGGAAAAGCAGTGTAAATGGGATCCCGATGACTGAGTAGATGATGCAGAAGGCCTTTCCTCCATCAGATAAAGGCACTGTGTGTCCATAACCTGGAACAAAGCAGAGGAGGCATAGGTTGAGCTAAAGCTGGGAGCTCACGTTTGATATTGGCTATATTGTGTGAGAAAAAAAATACCGCTTCACTACTGGTAATTCTGAATTTTGCTATTCTTGACAAATGCTGTTCAAAGGTCTGTTTTAAGCAGGCAAACAAATCCTAAGTACTAGCAATAAGCAAGTAAAAATACAAAAAAAATCTTTATATTTCAAAATTGTGAACGTAATTGTATAAATGCTTATCTTGGAGAAGGCAGTAATCCCTAGTCAGGAGTGGGAACCTATGCCAGGAAATCTGTGGTTTTTTCTGGGTTTTCCTGCTAACCTTTTTGTTTAGTTTTACAAAGTGATGTAACTTCTTTTACCCACCTTGTCAAGTGGAATAATCCATACTTCAGAAAAATGTTCCTACACCTACTTTGTAGTAAAACACACTAAGACCTTTCATGAAAATCATTTAAGTTACACAGAAGTATTATAATCAGCATTCAACGCCATATACTTCCATGCTTCCGCAAGGTGTTTAGATGATAATCCATCAAAGATATCTAAAAGCAGAACAAACATTTTCACAGCAAAACTCCTGGGATCTAACCACTGTGGCTGGATTTTTGCCTAGTCATTTACACACCAGAAGTATCAATAGTGATATGTTCGGAGTGCAGGAATGTATCCACTGGTGTACAGGCTGATGACGGCCAGCAATCTCAATTCCACAAATGTATGCAGTTACACTCGTACGCAGTGCAAGCAGCTATGCTGCCAAAGCACACTCTGCCAGACAGCCTGGTTCTAAATGTAAATCACAGGCACAGAAAAGAACAGTAAATCCAGCATAAACCAGGAATGCTTTCTTCTGTTTGCCAACTAAAAAAATGAGTATTTTGTTTTCATTGCACCAAGGAAGAGGAAATCTCTTGAAATCTAGTTTGGGTAGTCTTTACACTGATATCAAACCAAGCAAGTGCAGACATGCCCTAGTAATTCTGCAGCCCCAAATCTGCCAGCTCATTTGGGTTATGTTAGTGCTGTACAACAAGGCATTTTCCAGAGCTACTGAAACTAGCTATCTTGAGGAGCCCAGGCAGAGCCCAGCGCATACAGGGTTGTGCTGCTTCTGATCTCTGAACTGGGCTCACTCGGCACTCGCCCAGTCTGCCCAGTGCAGCACTGGACCCGGCAGACATTCCCTGAGGGCTCCTGGGAACCCCCTGCCTGCTCTCCTGTGAAACCGGCTGCTCTGCAAGCCCCTTCAGGTTCTACATGAACACGAGAGATTTCCCCTCTACATTAATGAATTTAATAGTAGAAGCATTGCTGTTTTAAGTTTTCCAGCAGAGTAAGAAAAGGAATGGTTCTTTTTATTTAAGATGCATAGAGACACTTCCAGACAATGAAAGACGGGCAAAACGTCTTATCACTACAACATGCAAAGTCTTAGAGAAGAAACGCATGAGGTGTGGTTTCTCTGTGTTAGCTAACCCGACAGGAAACAGCAGTTGTATTTGAATTTTAATGACATTATGAATAATTTACCCAAGCTCAGTCTTTTGAACCCCAGAAAATCATATTAATTAATGGCTTTTTTCCTTGCTCACCTTCTGCTTGCTTTATCTGCTTTGAGATAAGAGAACCAGAACTGCACAGAGCACACCAGACGCAGCTGAATCAGATTTATGAAGTTGCAGAGAAGGTTTCTCACCTTGTGTTCTACTCCATCCCTAATAACGCTGGACATTTGACTGGCATTTCTGACTACCACTGAGCTGACACTTTCTTGGCCCTGTCTATCAGAACTCCTTGCCCCTCAGAGGTATCCGAGGATCCACCAGTGCAGATTCCCATCATTTCATATGTGAAACTATGACTGGTTTTGCTGTGTGCATGACTTCACATTTTATCCGCATTCATTTTCAAGTGCCATTTTATTGCCCAGTTGCCCTGCAGCTCTTCCATCACCCTTACCGCCTTAAATAATTTTGTGTCTTTAGTAAACTTTGTTACCTCCCTCTTCCAGGTCATTTATGAGTATGTTGAACAGCACAAGCCCCAACACAAGCCTCCAAGGAACAACCCTTGTGACATGCCCCTACTTCAAGAAGTAATCATTTTCTCCTACTCTGTTTTCTACCTTTCCCTCTCTCACATCCATATGAGGACCAGCCCCAGTTGCTTAGTTTTCCTGAAAGCATTTTGTGACAGACAATCAACTCCAAGTTTGGAAGAGATGAAAGATGTGTGTTTTCAGTAGATCATAGGGTATCTAAAACTGACTCATGTGACACAAACACAAAGAAGGCAACTGCAATGCTCTATCACATCAAGGTGCCTTCAGTAAAGCAGAACTAGAGGTGTGTTATTTGAGTAAGTCACAGATCAGACCTCATCTGGACTAATCTACCTCATTCTGTATATCCACACTTAAAGAATTAATCCACACTGGAAGAAGAGCAGAGAAAGGTTACTGAAACCATCAGGGGAATAGAGATTATGAGAGGAAGATAAAAGTGGTTGGCTTCCTTGGCACAGCTGAATAGAGGCTGAAAAGTGATACAGTATCCCCCTGTTAATGCACCAGCATACAAGTACTACCAAGGGAAAAGAAATGCTTTAGATGAAGAATAATATTGCCACACAGACAAATAGCTTTGATGTAGCAGGAATAAATTTAGTCTAGAAATTAGAAAAATGTTTTTAAGCTTCAGAGAAGAGTTTTGGAGCACCCATCCACTTTCAGTACTGGGGAAAGAACCCAGCTATGTTTAAAACAGAGCCTGATGAAGCTTGGTAACTTTATGGATGATGCAATATCATGAGGCTATACATAACAAGCAGAAATTGAACTCGCAGACCTAGAAAGTCCCTTGCAAGCTCCAGGTTTCTAAATGTAACATAAGTTTGCACTCTACAATTAACCCAAGCTTTCATTAATTTGAACCCAAACATCTGTATCATATATACAAAAAACAAAACAAAAATCTCGGACACTTTTGTTGGTTCATTATGCACAGAGCAGGTTGACAGTGATTTAATTCCAACCTCTGCACTGACCCAGGCAGCAATCAGCTCATTTCTTGGTGAGGAGGGGTTCTGTTACTTCTCCAATACTTCTCTCATAATTCCTTCTGAAGGACAGACATGATCCTTCCAGGTGCTACACAGTATGCACCTAGACTCAGAGGAAAGTGTAGAAGGAGAAAGACTTTACTACAGGAAAGATTGCAAAAAGGTTATATTACGCTAGGTGGTCAGACCAGCCTGCCTGGTTAACCCTTACAGAAATTTTCCCTATTCACAGAATTAGTTGAGGTGCCTGAGGCAGATGCTACCTTCTAAGGCCTGCTCTGCCATTCTGGTGAGGTTGTCACATCACTTAAGGGATAGCTGAGGGGACTGTGTATCTGCTCCTCAGCTGCTAGCAATTACAGGAACTATAATACTAAAGAGCCTTGACAGTTTCAGGCTGAGGAGAGAATATATGCTCCACTCAACCAGCAGCAGTAAGAGGATGACATCTTCCAAAAGCAACGGATGAGTGATCAATGTTTGCTTGCTACTCCGGATACAGAGTCACTGCTTAGGAATGATTATATTGAAAAGCTTGAGCTAAAACAGTCACAATTTATGAGGCTATGGCAAGTGGGGACGAAAAAGATCCGTATTTTTTCCCAGTATAAAATTGCTTTTATGTGACTTTTCCTAACAATGCCTATAATCTTAGTCACCACTGTACAAAAGTCATTAAAAAAACCCAACACAGCCATACATTAAGAGAGAGGAAATTACAGATCTGAGGCAGGAGATACTCCATGTCTGCTTTCAGACACTTCTGCTCTATCGCCTCCCATCTCTGCTCCTGTACCTGTTTGTAGCTTATTTGTACCGTAACTTCTTCAGGGAAATTCCCTTCTATAATGCCTCCATGAAGTGCCTAGCACATGCAAGTTCTACATAAATAATAGATAATAAAATGTGTGCCGATTTGCCTTTTTCAGTGGAAACTACCATGTTCAGAAGCATTACAATTGCAATCCTAAGACATTCTTTTTGTTATGAGAAAAGGATGCTCACAAAAAGGGGACTACTTATGAAGACATTTCTCTATTCTATCAAGGAGACTTACTATGGGTGACTAGAACTAAATTGCCCATGTAGCATATCTGATAATTGTATTACTGATTATGAAGACAGACAAGATTTACTGAATGCTGTGTTTTCATATGTATAATGCAAATATTAGGTAACAATCACCTGTTTAAAAGCACCGACCTTTGAAAAACCAAACCCTCAGATAACCTGCCTAAACGCAGAAGCAAAGTGACACCAGAGATAAAAGGATATTACTCACATATAATCCCTTCTATTGTCTATTCATAGCTTAGAGGTACCATTCCCTCAAAAAAGCTCACAGAAAAGAACGTGTGCAAGACTAGCAGGATTTGCCAAATTAAATAAGATCAATGCTCCATCTAGCTCAGTGTCTTGAGACAGACCATATTTGATTGATCATACAAAGAACAAAACCCCACAAGATATAGACAGTTGGGTTTCAGTTCTGTTCACATATAGGGATTTTTTCCTTAAAAGTAATTTACTCTCTTATGACTTGGAGGACTCCTACTGTTTTAAGTTTACATAAATATACAAAATGTCTTTATCCATTCTGATGTAAATTTGAATGTCATCATAGTCTACAAAAGTGCTTACTTTTAAAAAATCATTTAAAATGCTTGAATCTTTTTACATTTACCTTGGTGCTCTGAGTTATACAGGTCAATTATGTATTCAATAAAATATTTACTCTTCAGTTTGCTGTGTTTCAAGTTAGTCTTTTGCTCTTATATCTTTCTAAAAAGGCTTGGTCATGACTTTTCTATACTTTTCAGTGGTTTGTATCCCTCTTGTCTGAGTTCCTCTTTCAGTTATTTTCTCTTCTGTCTTACCTGTGTCTAATCGTTCCTTTAGATCACTTTGTAGAGAAATATGCAGAACTGATCATTGTATTCCAGGTAAGATATATTTTCCCGCTCCATTTTTATATACCATCACATTTTGTTTCCCAGAGTCTCTAAGTAGCTTACAACAATGTCCAACTGGTAACAGCCTGTGTCAAACCCAGCATTGCGTATGAGCATTTCACACTACTCTTCCATCCTGTGTTAGCTTGGTATTTGTTGGCACTAGGTGTTTTCTCCCTTCGTCCTTCTCAGATACTGCTTTGACCAATCTAAGCAGTTCTGTATCATCACTGCTTTGTCTCTTCATAGTTCAGTCCCTCCTGTAGCTCATTAATTGGTCTTCTCTCTGTTAAGAAACAGCAGCCTTCTAACAGGTCTTTCAGGACCCTGAATTGAGCATTTAGTGCCAGAGTGCAGAGGTGCTGCAATTCTGTGTTGTGATAATCCAGCCTGGACTTCCACACAGAAGTCCCCAGAGGCTGCCCCAAAGGGCAGATGTTTGAATGTTGTAAATGGATCTGACAACAGGCAAACAGAGGTGCCACAGCCCTTGGAAAGTTTCCCCCAGACAGCCTCTCCCAGGCTATGGTGATGAAGCCTGGAAGGTGTGTATGCAGGCTGCGGCACTGGCTCTTTCTCTTGCCCCTGTGTTATACTCCCAGGGCGTCAGCTGTCCATGATCGCTCTCATGGGCTAGTCTCATGAATGGGGACCACCGTCCACAGCATTAAAGCTTACTCCTCTCCCTTCATGAATTAAACAGTCAATAGTTTTGTGTTGGCTGTTTTCTTCTCCCAGGTGCTCTTCTCCCTCTTTCTTACCACAGGTTTTATCAAGCCACTGCTCCCTCAGGTCATCCTAGCCCCAGGTGACCTGTTGCAACACCACCAGCCCTATGTGGCACCACCGAGCTTCTCAGGGTGGGGAGGGGGTTATCTTCAGCACATCCAGTGTCCTCCCCAACACACCCATTCAGATGGCAGCGTCATAACACCCAACCCCTATGTGTCAGCACAACGCGACAAGCGTGCTTATCCCTTTGCTGGTTTGAGTCAGTGTCCCTGAAGAGAAGTCAGCCCTTTAAGTCTGCTCATAATCTCAAAATGCCCCAACAGATGAAGTGAATCATGTGGTACTTATTAAAGGTATGCAAAAATCTTTCATTCATCCCAAGCGTAACATGACTCACTGGAATATGATGATGATGAAGGTCAATGATAATATTTACATAATTTCTACACTGTTATTTTTATAAACCCCTGACATTTTCCACTGTGTTTAACAGTGAAATACATCCTTCTTCATAACTGGTCTATTATCTTCTAAGATAAAAAGGAAATGTCAGGCAATGGTAGATCCGCATGGTAAGAGAGATCACAAGTAAGTCTCAAGTATTTTTTCTGTTGCAAGGAAGAGCAGAGAAGCCACCAAAGTGATCAGAAACTTACCCTACAGAGTTCAAACCAACAACATGATGATTGAAGTAGCCAATTAGGAAGTTTATGTAAAGTACGGCAGCTGACTGGGCCATAAATTTGCAGGCAAAAGGTCACCTACCATAGAGAACAAAAGAAATTAGAATAAGATATGCTATATTATGCAGCATATCTACACGTGCCAAAGCATCTGCTCAGAATCAAATTCTTTCAGAAAAGGTATTTGGCTTTTTCTACTTCTATAGGGTGTGCACTAGGAAGGACCAGTTTTAAAGATGGCTGATAGGCAGGTAGTTAACCAGCCTTTTAGCACACGATTGCACATAAGCCTTTCTTCCCTGCAATACAGACAGAAAAAACAATGTAAAGGACTAATAAACAGACATGAAAACTGGTCCATAGCTAAAAATGTGCAAAACAGTATCACTGTGCTGCTGGAAAAGACTTTTCAGAACTCTTAGTCAGAGGTTTGAGCCACAGCAATACCATTAAAACAAGACATTAAAACAGAGTTATATGTTAAAAAGGGGTAAAAATTCAAAGTTCACCAACACGGTTTTGTTAAACAAACCTGAGAACTGCGATTTCCAGCCAAGCTGAGATAAAGCTACCCTATATGGCAGAAAGGAGGAGGAAAAATTCCACTATGATAGGTGTTTTTAAGCAGAGGAAATCCATTTGGATATTACATTTTGCTAGCTCCTCAGTTGAGTTAATGGAACTGGTTTTGTGTGCTTTGGAGAAGGGAGGAAGAAGAGGTGCTGTAAACTGAATTGATGAAATTATATGAGTTTAAAAAAAAAAGGAAAGTGAGGAGGAGGAGATCTGTTTGAAACCTAGTTCATTTCACTAATAGAAGCTTACAGCGCAGCCCTCAAAGAGTTGCATCGGCATAATTAGGGAGGTGATGAAGGGTGTGGCAGAAACCTCTTAAACCAGTTCTGCCACTAAAGAAAACATTCACTAGGTTCATCCTCACACAGCACCAGTAAGGGTGATTTAAACTTCCACCTGAGGTGATTTAGTATGGTGCTATTCTAGCTCCCTTCAATAATAATATATCCCTCAAATCTCACTAGAATAAAAGTGGTAAAAACATATTTAAACAATTAAATTAACCATGAGCATTAGATCTTCTCCATAACGATTTCTCACCTAATTACTTCTCAGAATAGAATTGTTTTGGTTTGTCAATTTCTAGTGTCTTCTTTAAAAAAAAAAAAAAAAAAAAAAAAAAANAAAAAAAAAAAGATATTCCAACACAGTGATTTGCATGTATCTACTAACGGTTTCAATTCCTTCTGAGACTGTCCTTTGCTGCCATTAGTTATCAAAGCCAAAGACTGCTAATTCCTCGGAATCGACATCCTGCTAGCTAGATTTGGAGTTGCCTTGGAAAGGACCAGGTTCATGTAATCAGCTCACAAATGTCACCTGCTGCACCAAGACACAAGAAAGGTTGAAATGGCTTTGAACATAGACAGTTTAGTAGTAAGGTTGTATGAATAATTTGGCTGGCTGTCAGCAACATCTGAACCCAAGAAACAAGCCAATGGCATGGATGTATCGGCCTCTATGTTCAAAGCCAGTTTCAAAACCAATTTCTACCAGAACAGCTGTACATCAGAATATTTATATCTTGCAAAGCATACAAAGTCTGCCACATCCGTTCCTGCACAGGAAGCAATATTTCACCTGCCCAAAGAAACCAAGCTAGAAACTGCATCCACAGATGCTGGGAAAAGGGGACGCTGATGAATGATACTGGGGAAAAATGTTTGTATGAGGACAAGGGATACTTCCACACTATTTGTGCGAACACATTGAGATAAAGAGCTTGCCTGATGGTCTTATATTTGGTATTGTTTAAACTGCCCAAGGATTTGTACCAGTGCTGGCAAAACACTGGTGTTCAATTCCTGTTCTGACTAATATGATCTGGGTTAGCCTAAATAACTGGTGTGACAGTGGATATTGCTACATATTGACATGTAACACATCCACATTCAGAAAGCATAGTGATTGTTAAGCAAAAATAAACAAACAAACAAACAAACCCAACATCTCATGCCGGGAGCAGGAGGAGTAATGATTCCTACTGAGTATGTTCTTAGCCCTCTGAAAAGTTATCCCCTTTCCTGCAATAAACCCAATCCCAACTCCCTGCCTTCTCTGGGAGTCCCACATGAAGAGACAGCAAAAGCTCTTACTGACCTGGACCTATGCACAGGGTGGCAATTCTGGTGGAAAATCACTTCTATAGAAATAAAATAAATAATTACCCATATAAAAATACATTAAAAATTCAGTATTTAACAAATAATTTGTGTATATAATATTATTTTTAAATAAATGTAGCACGCGTTTAGAACTTAATACAAAAATAAATATTTAAAACTAAACTAAAACTGATATGAAAGTATTTCATATAGGCCACAATAAATATCACTACTGTTTGTATTCTTTTCAGTTATTGTATACCTATTGTGCTACCGAAACAGAACAAAAATACTTCCTTGCCCTCAAAACGTACAACTTCACTATAAAATATAAGGCAGCCAGTAAACACGAATGGAAAGGTGGAAAAGAATGAGATGATATTGGGCAGTGTGCAACACAACACCATCCATATGCCACCTGCATCATCACTACTTAACCTACCCTTTCAGGTATTTATATACATTGATGAGCACCCCCTTGAGCCTTCTTTTCTCCAGGCTGAACAGTCCCAGTCTCTCCCACCCCTCACAGGAGAGACACTCCAGTCCCTTTATCATCTTAGTGGCCCTTTGCTGGACTCTCTCCAGTAGCTCCATATCTTTTTTTGTACTGGGGAGCCCAGAACTGGACCCAGCACTCCAGGTGTGGCCTCACCAGTACTGAGTAGAGGGGAAGGATCACCTCCCTCAACCTGCTGGCAACACTCCTAATGCAGCCCAGGATACCATTAGCCCTCTTTGCTGCCAGGGCATGTTGCTGGCTCTCCTTCGGCCATTAATTATGCAAGGCAAATTGAAAGTGCATTAGGTCTTTTCAGATGAGTTTAACAATTGGGACCAGAATATTTTCTTAACTATAGAAAAATTACAGTATCATTTGTTTACAACAAGAACTCCTGTATCTTTTTGCTATTATAAGTCCACTTACAATTTTCTAGAGCGATACATGCTGTCCCCTTCTGCAGCTTAGCAGTCCTGGGAACTCCTGAGTTCCAAAAAACCTTTTATAATTCCAAAATTATGGCACAGAAATCCTTACATTATTCATGTTTATCATTAAGCCATTTCTATGATCTCCAAGGAATATTGTTTTTCTTTCCAGCTAGGAAATGTGTTAAGATGGTTGTTGCCTTTGTTCCAATCTAGCTGCCGATGCTGAAGAATTGTCTGTCTGAGGAGAAATTTCTGTGCCCTGTATTATATTATACTATATATAATACAGTATATTATATTATACTATATTGAGGTTGCTGTGCACCTTTATGTATAAACGTGAGATATAGGAGGTGGGAATATTGATGTTGTGGCCTGGGCATGTCTTTGCAATTCCATTCTTTTTCTGTACCAATTTTGCAGCAGGAGGAACTGTTGTCACCTGAAATATTCAGGACAAATGACAATAAAGCACAAACAACCTTTTATTTCTTTCTTCAATTTTTGACATACTTTCATATGAATTATTATAAAAACTTTCTCTTATGTAGAGATTAAAATATAGACTTGTCTTTTCAAACTAGAAAAACCCCCGCGCTCTTGAAGACTGATGAAAAATAGCTTTGCTTTGCTCCACCTGTGTGTTAGCTACTCATGTGATCCACAAACACTAATATAAAAATGCAAGTTAAAAACATTTTTCAATCAAATTTGAGTGACAAAACATAAAGCAGTACAAGCACCCTGTTGTCATTTCAAACAGCAAGAGAAAAGCTACAGTCAGTGCAGGGGGACCCCTAGAAATTATGTATTTATAGGGGTTAATTTTCCATTTAAAAAATGTGGTCATTTTTTATACTCTTCACATCCCACAGAGGCAGCAGGAGAAATTACAAGATGTCATGATGAAGAAAATGTTTTTGTGTTGTTTGGCTTGTCAGCAAAACTAGTCCTTTAAAACATGAAAACAGTTTGGTTGCAACAGGAGCTGAGATCTTATTCTAAAAATCTCATCTGAATGTAAGGAAAAAAAGCAACAGTTGATCATATTACTTAAAGGATCAAGTGTCTGCCAATTTCTGCCCAGAACCAATTATTTTGGCTATCGGAATGTGAAATATAGGAACAGAAAAGATAAATGGAAAAGAAAAAAAAAAAAAAAAAAAAAAGAAAAAAAAAGAATTCCATAGTCACCTTGTTTACAGTAGTATTACAGCACACTACATGTGGATCCCTAGAGTGGAATACTTGGTAGCATGGACCTAAATTCATCATTATATTTAGGGAAGCCAGGGTTTACTTCAGATTTGCTCTACTCCATTCGCAAAGACTTGATGCTCAATAAGAGCCGAGGTGTGCTTCACTGTTCTCCAAGAGTGCCTGTTTCAGGTTGTTCAACTGAAAAGAAGTCCAGTCTGCACACTCCAAAACCACTCCACAAGTGGGAACCAGAAGTGGGAAGTGGAAACGATCTGGAGATTTCTTTCAGCACTGCACTCTTGATCTGAACCAAAACACTACTGCAGGGCCAAGAAATCTGGCAGACTTCCGCTGCCTTCACAGTTCGGAATTGAAGCTAACAGCACCTCTTTAGCATCAGCTCCTGCACTCGTGTTCAGCAGGGTTATGCCAGAGTACCTTAAAAGCACAGTTCCCCATACATGAAGTGTTTCCATTTCTCTGACAGGCTCCAGATTTTTTGTAGGAAAGACTTTCACTTAGAGTTTCTGAATTGCCATCATGACTCAGTAAGATGAACAACAGTATTAACAGTCTGTGACGTGACCTGAACCACAGGTCACTTGAGAACATACAAGGATGCTCCATGAAGTGAAGGGAAACTAGAGATAACTCTGGGCCAAACAAAACAAATGCTAATGTTTTTTAATTCGGACCCAGATATTCTATGCTTCCTTTCATCAGAAAGTTCATCCACGTCTCGCTCACACCACCATGCAAGGCAATGCACGCCAGATGCAAGGATTACAGCCTGATAGGCATACTGAATGGCTGGCAAGAAGTAACATTTTGACCATTTACAGCAACTGCTGTTTTAGACAGTATTTACCCATAGTTACTATTTAATAACTGAAAAACATTACAACCATATAGCAGTGATGCTAATGATGAAGTAATTCCCATACCAGCAGTTAAGATCCATATGGGGGGGGTTATAAGGAAGTGCTCAGTACAGATACTGTGGAAGAGAAGGGTGCGTTGTACTACAGCAGCACAACAGTAGACGGAATCCACCGCATAGGAACCAAATGCAGACAAAAGATCAAGTACAGAAATCAGTATGTCCCTCCTACATCTGAGATGATTATTACCAAGTGTGTCCTGGTTTCGGCTGGGACAGAGTTAATTTTCTTTCCAGTAGCTGGTGTAGTGCTGTGTTTTGGATTTAGGATGAGAGTAATGTTGATAACACAGGGATGTTTTAGTTACTGCTGAGCAGTGCTTACACAGAGTCAAGGCCTTTTCCTGCTTCTCACACCGTCCCATCAGTGAGTAGGCTGGAAGTGCACAAGAAGCTGGGAGGGGGCACAGGTAGGACAGCAGACCCCAACTGACTAAAGGAATATTCCATACCATATGACATCATGCTCAGTATATGAACTAGGGGAAAAGCTGGCTGGGGGTCCGCTGCTCGGGAACTGGCTGGGCATTGGTCAGTGGGTGGCAAGCAATTGCATTGTGCATCACTTGTTTTGTATGTTCTTTTATCATTATTATTTTCCCTTTCTTTTCTGTCCTATTAAATTGTCTTTATCTCACCCCACAAGTTTGGGGTTTTTTTCTTTTTTTTTTTGGATTGTCTCCCCCATCCCACTCAGGGGGAGTGAGCAAATGGCTGTGTGGTGTTTAGCTGCCTGCCAGGTTAAACCATAAGAGAGCGTTTGGTGCAATACTGTCTCTTCTCAACAAAAGTATCAGAGAGAAATACAACTCAAAAGATAATAACTTTAAGTGGAAAATGACAGCATTCTTTCATGCCACTGCCAGACACTGGATCTTGCTAATCCTGCCTGGACGCATTGTGTATGAGTAAAGCAGACATTATCAACTCTAGGGAACTGTTAGACCCTTCCAGCACAGTCTACACGAAAGCACTCATTGCTCGCCACCAAAAAGGGACCTACCATGTGTGAGACAAGTGTGGCTGGACTCCAAGTGAGGCACATACTCCATGCCAGGGCTAGTAAACATGCCTTTAGAAAGAACATCCTCTCTGCAGGAAGAGCTTGGGTTCTGCAGGCACTCAGCTGGCAAGCTTTCCCACTTATCCTGTGAGAGCAGATTTTTCAAGCCCTAGCTGTAAGCTACACAGCTCCTATCAGATTGTCCACTGAGAAACTCCTTTTTGTTGCAACATGCTAAACCTTCAGGCTGATATGAGGTTCGTGTGGGCTGGACCTGTACTCCCACAGAGCCCTGACAACTTCAGCCATGTTTTTTGAAGCCACGTGTCATTAAAGACTTCATGCCCTCTGTGTGTTTCATGCAGTGCTCAAGGCAGGAGTAAACACTGTATGTGAGCGCATTCAGCAGACAAAGGCATGCTAAACCTCTGTAGCAAAGCACTGAGGCTTTACTTCTATCACAGATGATAGTCAAGAGATATGCATGCATTTCTGGGTTTGCTGTTTGGGGTTTTGTTGGTTTTTTTTAAAGTTGACAGCACTTTTTTTTTTTAAATCCAAAAATCTTTATACTAGAAATTGGTTCCTCTTAGCATTATCCTGGATTTAAGACCCTGTAAGGGTTAAACTGTAATCAACCAGGATCCATCTGGTGTTGGGATTCCCCCCCCCCCAGACCTCTCAATAACAGCACATTTCTAGAAATACCTATCCAAAACATGAACATCACATCTTTAGATCTGCCTCTAGCAAAGATTTAGCATAAGTAAAGAAACCTGTATCTTGTTTCAACAGTTATTTTCCCTGTTACTCAGATTCATTTTTCAATGGAGGAAAAAAATGAAAATGACAAAAGTCTGCTGAATAAAACCCAACCAACAGGTCAAAAGCAAGGTGAGACTTCCTGAGGGTTCCTCTGAGAATTCAGCCAGGAAATTTCCAATTATTCTTTTACTGGTTTACCTGCCCGCTAGGCAACAGACGGTCAAAAATCTGCATCAAAGTAGGGACCCCACCAACAGACTACTTTATTATGAATGTTTCCTGATAGAACAAACTCTGTAAGTCTCAAGCTTGAATTTGATAAAAGAGAAATACGAATTAGCTGTACTAGGAAAGTTTTACTTGTAGTCCTCAGAAACATTAGAAAACAAGATGAGGCTCTGTGCTGGTGTTTTGTTAAGGGTTTTTGCACTGTTACGTTTAGCAACATGTGTGCAGCAGCATTCCCACAATAACGGATTTTTAAAGCCACTGATCACCAAGATTAACATGCAATCAAATAAACAGGTTCATTAAAAGCCTTCAACACCAACTTCAAGGTATTGAAAGGAGTACAAGCCTTTCTGCAGTTCTTCCTGGGATTCACATCCTTAAATATTCAAAGTAGGAAAAAAATCTTAACACGGAAAATATTTTGGCAGAGAGACCAGGAAAGAGAAAACTACATTATCGACTTGATTTAGCCAGTAGCTTGCCCATGGCAGTGATTTTCTCATTTCTCGTGTTAATTTGGTAAAAAGCACGGTGAGACTTTCACCTTGACTGCAGCATAAAGGTGATATGTCTTACACAACAGTAATACTTCCAGATTTTGGCTGTAGATATGGCAGTCTGCACCTATGGAAAAACTCATTTTAGCAGCAAAGACACATTTAGCATCTAACTGGCAGTGAAGCTGAGAGGATACATACTTTCTGAAGAGACTGGCAGAATATGGACCACCTTCTTTCTGGAAAAGGTCTGGAACCATGGTTTAATTTCAGGCTGCAACTTTCTCTTTTCCCACCTCCTTTAATTTTCCTGTAACAGGTTTTAAAGTTCTATCAATTACTTCAGCCTTCCACCACTTAAAGGACTGTGTTTATGCATGGTGTACCACAGGGATGTGCCAGCTGCTGCTGCTGCTGAGCCCAGCACCTGTGCAGTATGGTACTCTGCTTGAAGCCTGGTGCAGTTTACTGGGAAAAGGTTCCTAAAAATTTGTAATTTGCACCTGTTACCATCTCAAATGCACCTTGGGATGTGTCAAAAGCTTTCAATGTGTTGCAGTGGCACTTACTGCAGTGCTTTAATCACGTATCCAATTAGTGAAGAATACCTATCCAGTCTTTCTAAGTTACCATTTCTTGCACTGAAATGAGACACAGTTGTTCTTCCTACTATCTGGGAAAAAAAAGAAACAACCAGCTGCAAATTAGTATGCTTCCCACCTCCACTTCTGAAACAAAAATTGCTTTATTGCACCATCAGGAAGAACAGAGCATGAAAAAAGTGAATGAAACTGGTATTGGGGGCAGTAAGGAATTATCACACAACATTAAAACATTAGGCCATTTCATGCTGTGGAGTTAAAATCAAATCTGTAAGCAGCATCTTTGCATTAAAATGCAACGTCACATGGAAGAAAGAGTTATCTACTAGATACAGCAGGGGAATAGGAATTCATACTTCTAATCTTGTTATTGATTTAACACATGGAACTCAGGGAAATTACTAGTATCAGCTCCCTTGTTTGGCAGAGGAAGACACATAGTCCATACCCATCTTTGTAAGCTAATTCAATATTTCATATGTAAATCAATCATACATCATAATGCATTTGCATACAAGTAAGTCCTATTTCTGTCTTCTGTTTTAGTTATTTCTCAGAAACATGAAGAATTCAACAGCACATAAAGCAAAACAGAAGCAAATCAATTTAACACAAATAGCAAAAATCACTAAAGCAGCTAACAAAAACACACAGAACTGAAGTGCATCAGTCTCCGCTTTTACATGCGGCATATTCCATCTGAAATATTCATTTCTAACTTAAAAATAATAATTAAGAGAAATTAAGAGACAATATTTACACAAGGGCCAAAGTGAGATACTTTTTCAGATGAGATGGCTTATTCTAAACTCTAAATCACAGTCCTAAATATGACGCTTGATGGTACTCTGCCATCTGAGTATACTCAGTTTCATGCTCAAAATAGAACATTAATTCGCAAGGCCCAATGGGGAAATACTTCAACTGTTGTGAGAACTAGCTTACTGAACCATAAGCAAATTTTATAGATACGCTAGTCCTATTAAATCATTCACACGTTTAGGACATCCCGTATAGCAAACACTAATTGTGGGAACCATAAATTTGATTAGTTACACTAGAATCAGTATACCCAGGATAATCACAACTGCATGTCCTACCAATAAATAAAGGGAAAGGAAAAGAACAGCATTGTAGTTGCACATACTATTTCTGTTCATAAGAGGATGAAATGCAGATGGTTTTGTTTATCTAGAAGTTATTTAGAAATAAATAGTGATGTAGCATTTAGAAAAGCAAACTACAGATACAAGACATTTAGCCAGCAATGTAAAGATACAGACAGAGCAACTTAAATGCTGTGTGGTTTTCCAACACTATATTGTCTGTTTAGATTAATGGCAATTTATTTTAAAGTGGTGAACTTCTCTGTTTGTTAGAGAAATGTCTCTTGGTGGGATATTTGACATTTCCAGAAATTCTTACAACTATAGGATGATTTTTGTAGTGAAAATATATCATTCTAACCTCTCGGACAGAATAAGATAGCCCTGCATATAATCAAAGCAGGCAACATTAAATCAGTAGGACAATTCACCGAAAATGCTCCAACTGCCCAATCACAATTCTGGACTCACCATGTCAGTGAAAGACCGTCAACACTAACCAATTATTTTGAGTCCCATTTCCTTAAATCCCATTATGTTAAGGTAGCACATATATCAGAAATGCTTAGCAATCATCCAGGCTGAAGACTGCATCATAGTACGGTTTCTCATGTTCAGCACTCTCCTGCCAGTGCTTGTATTTGCAAACTGTGGCCAACATGAAAAAGGCTGGATCAATGCAACCTGTGACTCTAAGGAAAGCGGGATGCTGTAAATGGCATCTCTCAGACCTCAATATAAAGGGACAAGGAACGTAAAATGGTTGGTAATTCCAAAATAAAGGCCTAGCATAGAAGAGCCTGGACAGCAATGTCTAAATTGATAGTTAACACACCTTTTCAAGGGAGGAATTTCTTGCAAGTGTCTGGCCCTATGAACACATCCAGCTTTTGTAATTGCCAATGATCAGAATTTGTAAACTAGTTACAGTAACTAAACACAAACAAATGACTGCATTACTTCCTTACTAGCTTCAAAGATAAAGTTCCCCTTGAGATGCATGTACCTGAGGTATACCAGATAGAAATATTTTACTGGTGGCATCTGTATTAACAAAGAGGGGTCCTGTTAAGTTCTTTCAGCTTTGCTAGCTGTCATTTTAATCCTGCTTGAAATAATGTTCCTTTACAAGGGGCAGACAGCTATTGTCAGATACATTATCGTTACAGTAAACATGTTCTTAGGTTGCCAGCTCCTTTCTTACATCTGTTGTTAATTTGGCTGTGCATTTTTGATTCTTTCTGTGCTTTCACCAAGTTGTTACACGAAATGTCTAATCTAATCCCAGAGTTACCGCTGAGAAAGAAGATACTTTTCTCTATGTGGGTGCACCCCCTCTTGCATTGGTTGTAGTTCACCTGACTGCGATAACTCAGAGCAAACTAATCCAGCAGAAAGTGAACACTTTTCTTCTAGTCTGATAAACTGACTTGACTTACTGTTGTGGTCTGGTAGGCAACAGTCCTAGCACAGGGAATAAGGTTGGACCATAGGGTGGGGATCAGGAGTCCAAGATATCTTCCTTCCACTGACAGGTAGGCTCAGCCCATTTTGTTTTACGTCACCGTGAGCAAACATTTTAGTAGGTATAAGGAGAGGCAGCCAGCATGCTAAAGCAGAGCAAACGCTGCCTTCTTCCCACAAAGGCTACTCACGCATTTGATAAGTTATGTGGGCTGTATTAACTGATGCTTAGTTTGTTTTCTACAGAGTACACAACTGAACAATTTCTTGGAAGGGAGTGGCAATATTTCTGGAGTCTCCATTGAAAGAAAGATACAGAAATGTGTACTGCATACTTTGATATGGCTTCTGTAAGTCCCTATTCATGTAGCTGCAATTTCCTCATACTACTGAGCAGAAAAACTATTACTAAAGGAAAACAAAAAAGAATATCCAATGCAAGAAAATGAAAGCATGCTGAAGTGCATCCACAGGATGGGAAATCAGCTTACTGTATGGGAATGCAGCCTAGCAGCTGGAGTGGAGAACTGCAAGACGAAAATCACAGGCTCCTATTCTCAACCATTCTAATGGCTCTTACATGACCTCTCACAACTGTTTTTCCTTTGTCTTAGTTCATCCTTTTACAAAATACATATGGAAATATCACTATAATCTCACAAGATGCAGAATATAATAGAAGTGCTCTAATCAGTAAAGCAGTTCCTGGTATGTGTATGCTTCAGGATCTACTGATGAAAGGTGGTTCAGAAATGTGAAAGATTATTGCCATCTCCCTCGTGGCATCTAAGGACATGGTATAATGCAAGGCTAAAACCTGGAACTCGAACTTCTGTTTGAGATGTTGAGAGAGTTTCTATCG